>CAJVQA010002412.1:0-22017 GCA_910591915.1 Cetraspora pellucida | reverse complement strand
TTTTATTTAGAAAGTATATTGCTAAAATTAATTGTTAAAATTTTATTATAAAAATTAATTTTAAAAAAATTAACACAAGCAAATTTGCCTGTATTATAATCTAAGAGATAATAATTTGCTTGACTGATATGAAAAGATTTCTCTAGAACCAAATAAGGTTGAATAATTATTTAAAAATAAGAGCATGACCAGATGCTCTAATTTTCTCTATTTTAGAACTAGTTCTCTTATACAAATCCAAGACATCTTCAGAAGATTTGATAGATAAAATAGAATCAGAAACATAAACAGTTTCAGTTCTCGATTTTCTTTCTTCAGTCTTTTTTAGCTTACTATCTAAAACAATATCCTCTTCCAAAGCTAAATCAGTAGATTTGCTAATTTTAGTATCATGTATCTTGTTTTCTCATGCTGTAAAGACAGAATTGAATTTATTAGCATCATGATTGGAATCTTCACTTAAGCTAAGTATATTAATATTTGATCGCAATGCCTCTTCTCTAGAATCTATTAGCAGATGATTTCCTCTTCATATTTGATATACATGGCTTGTTAATATTTTGTATTTGCTTGCTATAGCTTCTGATGCATGTTTTATTGAATTTCTAGCATTAATAATATCTTGTATATTATTATCAGATAAAGGAGTTGCATCAGATCACAGATATTGAACTTTTTTTTCTGAATTCTGTAACATAATATATTTAAAATAAAAAAATATTTAAATAATAATTCAAAAAAAATTCAATACTGTTTTAATATATATCCAATTCCTGTTTAGTGTTTCTGAACCATTCAGTTAATATCTGATCCTATTTTGGTGTTTCTAAACTATTCAGTTAATATTTAATCCTATTTTAGTGAAAATTTGATTTAAATATATTAGTTAATATCTAATTCTTATTCAATTTGCTATTCTTTTTGGTTAGCATTTAATTAATATTTTCAGTCAATATTCGATTAGTATAACTACAAGCAATACAATAAAAACTTATTATATCTCATGATTCAATAGAAAGCTAGATATTGTGAAATTTAATCTGAGAATATAGAGGCATTGTATCAAATAATTTTTTATCTTTATTGGGTACTATGTTATCTATTAGCAAATCAGTACTTAAATCAATAAGGGTTTGGTTATAAGATTCTTTTTTCTACTGTTAAATTTTTAGTTATTTGAGTCTGATTCAAAGAAAACATATTTTGTGTAAAGTCAATAGGATGTTCTTGCCCTCTCTATATTTGATAATACACTTTGATGATGTTTTATACTTACTTATCAATTTATTTAAAATTTTATATTTCAGTTTTATATTACAACACTGCATAATATAAGAATAATCTTCAGAAGAAAACAGAGGTGCATCAGATCTTAAATATCTAGTTATAGTTCTACTATATATATGATAATCGATAGTTTGTAAATTATAGGTATTATTAATATTAGTTATCCACTATTTAATTTATTTTTAGCTATTAATAAGGATATTAATAAAGAATTTTACTTATAAATTTTTTAAATATATTTATGACTAAGTTGAAAAAAATATGTTCAATATATATACCTTAAGAAATACCAAAAATAGAAAGGTTCTGGAGAGGCCTAGTCATCAGCTTGGTAGCATCCATGAATCAGAACTTGAGAAAGCATTATGCAGTAGCATCAAAACTGCTTCTGATATTGCTAATAAATATAAAAACCTCCAGAGCATATATTTAAAACAAAAAGAGAATATTGTGCTAGTTAAGTATATTAAAAATAATCTAGATCACTCATATAAAAAAAATGAGCATATGCAAAATAATCTAGATTACTTGCATGAAGAAAATATATGTATGCAAAATTCTATAAATCAAATTATCCCTCTAACTAAGCAACTAAATAATTTGAATAATAAGCTTGGCTTTTAAATTACTTGTGAATAAAAGTCTTGTGCTAATATTAATGCCAAGCAGTTAAAAGAAATAGAATTACTAAAATCTGAAATTAAATTAAAAAATTCTGAAATTACCTTTTTTGAAGTTAGAATAAATGAACTAGAGATAAAGTTAGAACAAACAGTACAAAAAGCCTTATTAAAGAATACTAATATTATACTATTACTTCAAGAGATTAAAGTAAAGGAATTGAAAAATGAACTAAAACCAGTTATACAAAATTTATTATTAAAGAATGGATTAATTTTTTGTCTTTGATCTAGAGTAAGAGATCTAGAAGATGAACTAGAACAGATCTCTCTAAAACCAGATTTGTCATTTAATGATTCAAAAGCAGGTAGTGATGCAGTAAAAGAAATATTCAGTTTCTCTAAGACCCCTTTTTTTTTCATATCACTCAAAGCTTGAACCTGATGAAAACAAAGTTAAAGATATAGTGAAGTCTTCGATAGAGCATGTTGATCAAAAATCAAAAAAGAAACTTGATAGTATTTTAACCTTACCTATTATTACATTAGGAGTTGACAATGCTTTAGTTAATGATTAGTATATAATTTTGCTTATATTCAAGCTTGTTATTTTAGCCTTAGTGATAATATTAATTATATGATATATATATAGACAAATTTTTTGACTAAGCAGAAAGAAAGAAATTTTTTATCCAGTTTATAGAAAACAGGATTATAAATATCCAATCCATCATGCAGAAGAATTCAAAAACAGAAATACCTTCTATGAAACTTTATCTTTTGGATATGGATAAAGTTACAAAACATAAATCATTCTGAAATATTGGTCATCTGGTGATAACATAGCCTTTCTGTATGCTACTCAGTAGGAGGAGTGGTACAGATAAAACTAATTTACTTATGAATCTTGTTTTTGATGATAAGGATGAATATGTACAAAGATGGAAAAAGTGTGGATCTCACTATATTAAATGTGATGATCTAATTATTTGTAGATATTATCCTGATGAGCCAAAATAGACATATGTGAGATATATATATAATCTAATTTCAAAAGACCCAAGAGCACCTTACTATAAGGATATTAGTTTCAGTTATATTTCTTCAGAAAAAATTTCTAGTACAAGAACTTTCTTACCTAAAAGAAGCAAGTTACTTATTATTAAAGATCTATGTTTAGCTCTAGAGCATATACAAAATCGAATTGGTTAATTTTTTGGAAATGAATATTACCGAAATAATTCATATATATATGTAATATAAAAATATTATAAAGTTGATATATTCATTCATAAAAACTCAGCTTATTTAATATTATTTAACTTTGGTAGCAGTATTTAAGACATATCTAAAATTGTTGAATGATATACTGATGATGTAAAGGGCACATTCATGATTATTAATAGCTACCTTCGCAAAGGTGAGTTTGTTGTATTTGATTTCACTAGGTTAAAGAATGATCCTCTAGCAATTCGGCTAAGATTTGATACACCATTGAATCTGCAGAAAGAAATAAAAGCAAGGCAGAAGCAAAAGGAAAAAATGCTTTAGCTAATTCATAAAACTTTTTACTGCACTCTCGCAAGCTCAGAGATACAGAAATTGATTATCTTTGATACATCTATAACTGATAGTAGTTTGTATATGATGTGTACTCTGAAAAGGCATCCAAGTAGGTAGACTCAATTAAATATATTTATTTGTTATATACTGTAGTTTGTTCATCATTTTCCTAATGCTATTCTTGAGATCACAATTAAGTAATGTAATTTATACATTAATATTTACTACTGACTTTTCACAATTCTTGCTCAAAGTCAGAAAATAAAGTTACTTCACTTTAGTGAAGACTTGCAAAAAAAACTGGATTACTATATTTTGTTTTTCGAGGTTGTGAAAAAACTGATATATGTAAAAAAAAAATAAAAATCTATGAAGTATATAATAATAATTACTTACATTTTTTTTGTTTTTAGCTACAAATTTGAATCATAATATTCTGTAATATAGGTTGATAAAGAATCATTAAAAATGCTATAAATTACTAAAAAATGCTATAAATTGCTAAAAAATATTATAAATCACTAGAGTTAACTATAAACAATAAAGAGTAAAAAATAGTTAAAACCAATCATAACTACTATTCTAGTTTAAATTCTGAAATAGTGTAGGTATTAAGCAATCTGCAATATAGTTATAATGATAAAACATCATAAATGTAGTGTTCTTATATTTGTTGTCTATTTAAAAAACTTCTCAAACATAACTCAAAATACTTCTTCAATAATGGATTTATTCAAATGATTGAAAGTGCATATGAAGAGCATTCAGTTTATATTTATTGTACTGTATACAACTCCTTAGTAATTATCTACAAAAATACAATTAAATGTGTAAATGATTATCTAAAGAAATGTATTACTAAAACCACTAATATGCATTCTAATCCTGTATGAAAGAATATGAAAAAAGAGAGAAGAGTATCATCACTTAGCATTAATATAGTTGATAAGATATATAAAAGATATTATTTTATATACAGTAAAGGCTTGAGCTATTATAATTATAAACATTCAAATAAAAATAAAGTTAAAAAAAGGATTGTATTTTACATAATTAACAGTATAACAGTTCTTCAATAGGTTTGGAGGACTTATAAATTGAAACCTGAGACATGAGCAAGTTGAGTTTGGAATATAATAAGAAATGATAATACTTTTGACAAAAAGAAGTTTTTAGGTATAACTCCTCATCATATAAGAATTTCTGATAATCGATATATAGATTATTTTGGCCAAAAAATTCAAGCTAAAGATGTACCTGCACATTATCAGAATTCTCCTATTTTATTCAATCATTATCTTTCTAGCATCTGACCAGAAAAGAAGAAAAAGCAGTTATGTGATAGATTAGATCTTGTATTATATATAGTTGCTTTTATAGTATTATATTAGCAGAACTATAGAATTGTCCAATATTCAGGATGGTCTTATATGTTAAAGTGACTATCAAATCTTAAATATTATTATATTAAAAAATATTATAACAATGATAGAAAAATCTTCATTAAAAGTTTAGAATATGTGTGAATTAACTATTTCAATTCTGAAGACTTATATTTTTAAGAAAAAGATATTAACATAGATTTCTCAGATTTTAATAATAATTATAAGTATATGTACTAAGTTTTCCAGATTATAGATTCTTTATTAAAATAGCAGAGACAGGTTTTGCTCTAGGTCTTGTGCTAAAGAATATATATTCAAAAAATTATTAGATTGATTTGCAAAATATTTTTTATTATTAATAGTAATAAAATTTTCTTGGTGGATACATTCAAATTACTTTATATGGTGTGGTTTGAGGGTTTAAAACCCATGAAGTCTGCATCACCTTCCTTCTCACACATACCCTACATTGAGAATAACGATCATGTCCAAAAAAAGAAAAAAAAGATATATCTATTTATTTAGATTTTGAGATAGATACATTCAAACTATTTTTTATCTTATAGTCAGTAGACTAAGTACAGGAAGCTTGTTCAGTCTTCCTCTTCTTACAACAGAATAATGATAGTTGAAGATTGCACCCTCAAAAAGTGTTTTATAATATGTATATAAAGAAAAATAAAATTTAAGAAGATAATAGCCAGATCTTAGGCCTACCTCAAAAGGCAAAAACTGCCTCTAAGAAGAATATACTATAAAACTAAGTGTAATAAAAGTCAATTAACATACCTTTAAAGGAAGTGATGTATAGAAAAAAAAATAAATATAGTCAGAGAAAACTTGCTACATAAGTTATCAGGAAATATAAAATTTGTAAAATTTTTTTATTTTTCATGTGACCTGACCAATAAAAAAATTGTGAACCCAAAATTTAGATCATGCCTGTCGTCAGTGCTTTTAAACTTTAAAAAATATATCGTTTTCGCGTCTGGTCTTTACAAATCACTACGCTACAGTACAATGGACCTCGACTTACAGAATATCAATATGTTTACCAGCAATTAACAAATCATACATTAGTTGCTAAAAATTTTTATTCGTATTTCGGTTTTACTTCCTTATCAGACGGCATAGATGCACTTCGAAAATTGTTAGAATCATTACGTGACGATACTAAATTTGGTGACAATGTTAAGAGATATTTGAAGCGAAATGATTTTTTTACGAACGATAGGGTAGAACCTTATTTTGCGAGAAAAGTGAGAAAGGGTAAAGAAAAGATAGCTACAGAGACAACGTTAAACATGGCGAACCAAAGACTCAACCTAGCCACTGAAGTCGTTCACAAAAATGTACTTAATCATTTGGGTAAAGAAGCAAATAATTTAGGAGAAAATGAAAACGACGAACAAAAGGAAGCTAAATCAAGTACACATCTTGTCGAAGACTATAATAACAGCAATACGCAAACCAAAGATTTCCATGTTATCTTGATGAAATCCCCCCTCACGCTGAATACCCATATATGGGAAAAGATTGGATAATGGATGGTATAAACTTGAGCAATAATCTAAAGAGAATCGGTATAATTAAACGTGGCCATTTTAACTTTTCAGATACAGACTGTACATCACAAATAAGTGATGACCATTGGGACAAGATCATAATCCCATTTTTAACAAAACATAAATTGAAAAATGCGTTTTCAACGGAAGATGACGAACAAATGCTAATAAATATGTTCGGAGAAGAGAACAAAAAGAAGCTCTTAGAACCAGGCAATCTGAATTTGATATACAGCTTGACCGATATCGAAGAGGATGCCATAAAAGTTCTTGAAATTGTGAGTCGAATACGATTAGTTTTGTATCTTAAAGAATTTTCTGTTTGCCAGACCTTGACATCGCTGGAGAAAAAATGGCCAACATCTCTTCCTTCTGATCTATTGGACAAGCGATTGCGAGATATTTTATGGGCTTCTGAGCTTATAAAATGGGTGTAAGTGTCATCTTTGTCTTCCCTCTTGCTATATTACATAATAACAGTTTTTCTTGTAGGATCATGCAATGGCAGGATGGTACTTTTCTAAAAGAAATGAAAGAGCAATGGATCAAAACACAGTTAGCATCTCGGCTCCTCGTGCCACTGAGACCAGTAAAACCAGGCGAAATTGAATCAAACGCAGAAAAAATAGTCTCTAACTACAATAAAGCATTGATATTATCAAAAATAAAGTCAAAAACTCGTGTAGATGGACTTGATGATGATGAAGAATTTGAGAATGTTTGGGTTGAACTGAAAGGTGGCTTCGGTAATTATCATGAAGCTGAAAACCAAAACAATCGTGAGGATTTAGGCATATTGCTTAAAGGATTCTCAATAATGTCCACAATGCAAGCACTTACGTTGCCAGAAGATGCCAAGAAGAACATTGGTGATCTTGAATTTTTCGGAATAAGAGGGATTGGAAATCATTTTCAGTTCTGGGGCAGTTTTCAGGCTTCCCAATATCTCATGTGCTCGTATCTATTAGGAGAATTTCGCTTACCATCATTTGAGGGAAGAGAGGGTAGTGGCATTCAAGATCTATTATATGCAATTAAAATTGTTTACTCATTCAAGGTATAGATTCGTTTTATTTTCAAAAGAGTTTGCTTAAGCTTTTTGTCATACCTAAATTGCTTACCAATATACAGGTAAGGGTGGAAGCCAGTAAATTAAAGTTTCATCAGATCAGAGCTCTAGCAAGAAGTAAAAGAATTTTTGAAGCTGACTCTTCGCCAATCAAAGCAAAAAGAGTTAGAGAACAACGAACTTATCGTTGAATCTTACCTTTTTCTATTTCTTTTCCTTCAATATAACCCTGATGAGAGTGATACTTGGTGACAGTCATACGAATTTATTCTTTGCAGCTAAGAATTATTAATAAAAATACAGACATCACCATTTTTTTCTTACACATCTTGTATCTACTATATCTCTAGTTTTATCCAATTCCTTTGAAGTATCAGTTCAATTCCTAATATAGAAATGGTATATAAAACTTTTATATCTGCCGTTACAGCCTAAGTCCCCTTAGTGTTCCTCAACGAATGTTATTTGACATACCGTTGTGGACTGGGTTGCTGTGATCCCGGATATTGCCATTACTATTTGGTATTGGATTTTGATGTATGCCGTTGCATCCTAAGTCCCCTTAGTGCTCCTCAACGAATGTTATATGCATACCGTTGTGGACTGGGTTGATGTGATCTCATACAATTAGAATATAAATATTCCTTTGAAAAATTGCCAATGATTACATGTAAGATTATTTAAACAAATTTCTGAAGGGGTAAGTACAAAAAATTGAACTTTTTATATGCTCTTTTTAATTGTATTCCTAATGTTAGGGAAATGAAACGATAGCCCGGATCAAACCATTTTTGGCTCACCTATTTCGAAATTGATTTGGAGAAGATTGAATATGAATATGTAATTCCTAAAATATTATCACATAGCAATGAACCCGTTTCTGTTTTAATCAATAGCGTTTTCTAACACATGCTTACTGCGCCTGTGAACTCGAGTTCACAGATACGGATGCGATCAAAAACCAACATGTAACAATATAAAAAATATATTAATACATTAATAAAGTTTTAATTTCGATCTCATTGTATCAAAATGTATATTTATTAAAGTTAGTATGCTCTAATTATATCATGTATACGTTTTAATGCTGATGGATCAAATGAATAAATCGAATCTTTATTACCTTTCTTCCCGCTACTTAAATTGTAACACAATCTGCATCGTCAGGGGACCAGATACGGAAAATACATTAGGTAACGGTAAATGTTTAACTGACAGATACGATGCATATATTATAATACGACAGGGTGAAACCTGAACCTGAGTCGGGACATTATTGATGCAGATCACCTCTAACTATCCTAAAATAGTACCCTAATCCTAATTAAGTACAGATCTGCATCAAAAAGATAACCTAAACAACTCAGGTTTCACCCTGTCATATTATAATTTATGAAAATTATCACATTCATATTGCCTATATATTCCATCCGCCACCTTTTTGCATGTTTTGCAATACAGATGTGAATGGTGATTGCATTCGTCACAAACCCTTTTTTTCTCGCAAGCTCAAAAAAAAATGTATAGATAACTAATATTTTTAAAAAATCTGCTAATTAGCTATTTGTGGCTTCGAGCAAGAATTGCAAGAAGGTGGGGATATGCCACTTTTCGACATAAATTTGTTTTTCTTTATTTGTATGTACGTTATTCAAAATTTTCATTTATATTTCTGATATTAACAGAAAAATAATATACTAATATATATGTAGCTAATCTATGATTCAAAATTTTTTTATACAAAACTGTACTTTGTATTCTAACAAATAAATTATGCATTTATGATAAGCTAAGATCCCGAGGCTCATATAAATACTGACATCTGAGGCAAATTTAGTCAAAATAATAATGATAACAAAAAAAAAATACTATCATACAATATTTAAGGTAAAATTTGTCTTTTTACTTAGTTAAATAGATTAGTTATATGATATAAATATAAGTTAAGGTGCAGTAGTCACGTGATTATCACATGTGGGACCCACGGTCTCACACATGACTAAAGTGGTTTTTTATAGTTTGGATTTATGTAGCAGTAAGTTTTGAAATTGTATTTGCATTATAAGATCTGATTCATTTAATTTTATTTATTCCAATCTTTTGAAATAACTTGTAAATCTTTATGGTTCTTTGTGTTTTTTTATACAAATTATCCTTTGCATTTTCCAGAATAAGATGTTGTGACATTTCATTATAAACCTGGTTCCTAGCAGTTTGATCACTAACCCTCTCTTATTTTTCACAATATCATCAATTCTCTCCTCATATCCTTTCTTATAATGGTACTAACATGAAATTTCCTCTTGATTTGTCTTCATCATATGTGTTTTTGTGTTACATGCTTTTTGATATAAATGAATTAAATTTTTTGATATAGAATTGTCAGTACCTTCTACAAAATTATCATTAATTTTGGTAAACTCTTTCTTAATGAATGTAAATAATTCCTTCAACAAACCTTGCAATGTATTCTGCTTACAGAAAATTTTTGGAGACAATTGTCTTAATTGAGTTTGTGTATGACTTTCAGTGTTTTTATCTGAAAAGGTTTGATCTTCTGATCAAACTTGTAAAGTAACAATAATATTTCTTTTATCTGTAATAAAGCTTCTTATCTGGTCTTGAATGGAAAGTTTATCTATCTGTTTCTCTTGATCTACAATAGGTTTATCATTCTCAACTAACCCCAATTCTCTTATATATTCTAAAACATTATCATCATTCTTTATAGTATCTGTACTTACCTGGCTTTTTTTACAGAGTTATAGTCTTTGCATACTAGATAGAATTCATCAGAAATATATGCAAATTCTTCTTTAATTGTTTCAATAGATTTGGAGCAAACTAGGTATTTGGGGTTTCATGATTCTGTGCATATAATATGTTTTTTAAGGCAGGTTCAGTGAAATATATGATCACAAGATAATATGGGTTGCTGTCAATAGAAATCAAGCAAATCTACATTTGAAAAAAAATTAATGCCTTAACTTTCACAGCTCATATCTCGATGAATTTTAAGGTTACCTTAATGGTTAATATTCAAAAGAAAGCTTAGATCATAAGCTTTCTTTTGAATATTAAATCATTAAGATAGCTTTAAAATCCATCGAGATATGAGCTATAAAAGTTAAGGCATTAATTTTTTTTCAAATGTAGATTTGCTTGATTTCTATTGATGGCAGCCCATATTATGAATACTTGGAATGGGTGTATTAGAATTTCTCCTTTGCAGATATGACATAGATTTAGCTTTGAAATATTCTTAGCATAAGTGATTTTAGATATATTTCTGTTTTTTAGGTAATTTAATAAAAGCACTTTGAGTTGGAAAGCATTAACATTATCTGTATAACTATTTGTTGAACTTGGTAAAGTTTCACTAACCATATCAGTAAATTTGAATAGAACTCAATTATTAAAACTCTGAAAGTTAAGTATGATTCATTTTATATATAGACACTTCTATAACTAAAAAAAATAATTTTCAAATTTTATAAAAACTAATTTCAAATTTGATAATTCATTTATTCTAGTATAAACCAAAAACTGATCAATTTACTAGCAATCATGAGTGATTTACAAATTATCAATTTTCAAACTAATTTCAAATTTAGTGATTTATTTATTCATGAATTATTTAGTATGAGCCAAGAACTGATTGATCTACTGGCGATCATAAATGATTTATAAATTAGTAATATGTTAACTAGGTGAAATAAAGCAATAATAATTTGATTTAGACAGAAAATCCAAAATCACTTAATCTACTGGCAATTTTTAAGTTTATTGATATTTTGATAATACTGATCTTAGGCATGTTTTATTAATGTGCCATCTGGTCAATAAAGCCATTTTCTTACTGCACGCTGAATTATTTTAGCTGAATTTATTCATTTTTTCTATAAATAATATGCTCACTAGATGATAATAGCCTATCAATTTTTTTTTTTTTTTTTGGTATTAAGGTGACTTCTTTGGTCTTTTGACTTTAATTAATTATTTATCGGTATTGTAGTTCAATGAACTACTACAGGAGAGCATACAATTGGCTACACATGTAACTTTTCTATATTACTTATTTAAGGAGTCTGCCCAAAGGTTTCATACCAATTGTCATACCTAATACCTCTGCTTGGGTGTTCTACTTTAAACCCTCTGAACCTGTAACCTGTATTAATATTACTGGTTATCTTAGATGTACCAGATCATCATCCTCAACCTTAGAACTAATTTATCTTTAAGGTAAACCCTTCAGAGCCTTCTGTACCTATTTTTACAGCTAACCTAGGTATTGTTATAACAGAACCAATACTTGTGGTCAGGGCTAACCATTAAACCGCTATGCCCTTGTAGAGTTCACTTAGACCCCAGTATCTACTTCACAGCATAATCTTAGTACTTTAGTATACCTCTGCCTTTTTCTCTGCCCTTTTACCAAACTCCTAATTCAGATAGTCCATGTAGGACTATGACCAGTCTATCAGTATATCAGGTTGGTCTGATATCCTTTTCCTCTGGTTTATTCTAGTGGCCTGATTGGTGATATCTTTGAAACTTCCAACCTGGAGGTTCTTGTCTGTTCAGCTACTAGGACTGAGTACTAGACCTAGGTATCTGTTTCGCAGACTAGCCTTTACAGTAGGGCCATCAAAAATCCAGCTATCTTTTTACTCAGGTTTTCTTAAATGGACTTCTTGTTACCCAATTGCAATAGATGTACACAGTTACAAGAACTTATCTAGTGTTTGCATCATCTGATTTGTCGGTTTGCATTTCTCTGTGTAACTCCAACATTGCACAGATGCCTCATGACCTGCCAGTCATGCTGGTGCGACCACTATTACAAGTATCCTAACTCAATCGTTAGTAACAGTTATCATAATATGAATATTACAAATGTAATTATTTAAATTTTTGCCATCGATAGGATTTGAATACCCAACTTACTACTTGGAGAGTTGACAACCTAACCACTTTACTAGGTTGTCACACCTTACACCTGTCAATTTTTTATATACAAAGTTTTAAAATTTGCTAATTAAGTTTTAAATTCTCTAAATTTAGAGTTATTAGCTATATATTCTCTTCTGATTAAATTATTTTTAATACAGAATACAAAGTTTCTCCAATAGTTCTTACCTTTTATTTCATGTTCTAGTATAAATAAATGTCTACGTATATATTTGGGCAGATAATACTTTGCAAATCATAGCCAAGCTTCTGGTATTTTTAAATTACTAATATAGTTTAAACCATATTTAAATAACATGTATCAGGTATAACTATTTTTTTTCCATTTCTTAAAAATATTTTGAATATTAGACATATTTATATTTCAAACACATGGATTTTATTAACTAAGACTTTTATTTAATAAGAATTTCACATAGCATCTTAATTTTATATTTCAACTTTTTAAGTTTGAAAAGTATTTTGCAAATATTTTTTATTTTAAAAAAAAAATAATATATAATAGCTATGTAAGCATCTGGATCACTGTTATGATCTAGACTCTATGATTTTAGTTGCAAAGAAGACAAGTGAGGCATATGTTTTTTTTAATATATCCTAAACTATTGTGAATTTGATCTACTGTCCACTGGGATATATCTTCTGGCTGATTTCATTCAAATTTCATTTCAATAAGACATAATGCATATTTGTCTTTTTGAATATATTTTAATATAAGAATATAGTCGACTATTAGATCAAATTTATAGCCTTTTTCTTTATTTTGGCCCATATATTCAATAAGTTTTTCCTGAATAGAAGGCCTCAATTTATGTTCTAGTCTTTTTTTTTGCTTACTCAATCTCTTGAGCAATTTCAGAAGGTAATGGAGATGCTTCAACCCAAATGAGTTGGCTTAAATATTCTACACAATCAACTGCCAAATATATTAGATTATTCCAAGCTAGGTTTTCATCAATGATTCAAACATGTTGTAACAACTTAAGAGTCATTCCTTGACTAGTATGAATGGTTATTGCATATCTGAGTTTTCAATCTATGACATTTTTATCTACTAATATGTCTTTTAAGAACTTGTCAGGAAGTGTATTTAAAGGCAAATATACTATATCATTTTTTACTAACTCCTTCTTTTCAGATGAGTCAGGAATTTGAATAAGGCAATTCTGTTTGCATTTATCTTTTGGCCTATAAATTAATAGAATTGAAATTTCAGAATATTTTACTTAATGAATTTTTAAGCATTTTTGAGAAGCAATTCTTTAGAAAAGATATATGCTGATAAGATATGATCTGATGGCTTCCATTTAGCTTCAAGATATTCTTATTTTTTTGTATTCAGAAGTGCTTCATAGAATAAGCCTGAATGCATTCTGTTATTTTGGTGTTGTATTTTTTTCTTAAGCTTTTGTAATCTAAGATATTTGGCTCAATAGTCAGTTAAGACTTCCTTATAGTAATCAGCTCACTCTTTTAACCAGTTATGAGGCATTTCATCAAAGAATAGTTGAGGTTGAGCATCATTCCTACAACAGATTACCTGACATTTTTGCTCTAGTAAGTAGTTAATAAACTTCTCTAGAATATGTCTAGGCACTATACATACTTCATCCCAGATGACAACTTATGAAAAATTTTTTTTTCTAATGTGTTTAGGAGTCCACTTTTCTACACCATTCCATTTAAAGAAACTATGCCAAGTTTGGACTTTTACTTTACAGTCATTTTGAAAGTCTTTAGCCAATGCATTTGTATAAGTAAAGACTACCATGTTTATATCTTTAAAGATTCGAATTGCATGTGTTGTCTTTCCAGAACCACTACCTTCATTGAGATAAGAAACTTGGGATCTTGTAATAGAATCATGAATTGATGGTGCAGTACTTTCGGTAATATCTTTAATTAATTCTCAATGCCTATTTTTTGGCCAGTATACAATATTAGGATTTGAATCATGAATTTTTTATCCTTTATTATACCATTGTCCAGATTGTATTTCTTTAATCAGTTTTGAAAGAACCTTTTCTTTTAGAGGTTTAGATTTTTAGTAATAGCTATACTAGTATTGCTAGATGGCTTCTTATTAGAGATAACTCTTCCAAAACCTTTATAAGCATACCAATTCCAAAAGCAATCATAACAAACAAATAGTTTATATTTGCTATATGGAAAATATTCTCTTATCACTAAAGACATTTTAGTTTTTTGGAATACTTTAACTGATTTTATAAATGATAGGTTGTTACATACTGCACATGAATGCCAGTCATGTAAACATAAAAATTTACTAGTATTTACCAAATCTTTGGGATAGCTAATCTTTTGCTTAACTTACTTAAAGAAAGCAGATACATTTTTGATCTTATATAAGGCCTTTCTTTGTATATATATAGAATCTGTTGCAATTTTTACTACTTAATTAGGGCCAATAGTCTTCATAGTATGTAAGTATATATCCAAGCAGATATTTATTACTACCTGTATATGTTTCTTCTTTAATGCAATCCTGGATCAAAAAATCAAGTTCATCTTCATCTATTACAACTTGGTGAGTAAGGCATTTTTCTTCAACTTTATTTTCTTGTATAAACTTTCCTATGATTGCACAACCTATATTTTGATTTTTAGACAACTATACTTTTGTCTGCTTGGTAAGAGAAATAATGGCTTCTCCTATAGTTACACTTTCTAGGATATCTGTTTTAAGAAAATATTATAAAAGTACAATAGGAGTCCAGCTTTTTGCCTTCTTACATCCTTCTTTACTTCGACAGACAAAATGCTTTTCATACTAAACAGGAATTGCTGAATGAATATTAGGGACAAATTTGAAAGATCTTACTTGAGCAAATCCTATAATATCATCTTGTGGCAATTCTCTATTCACTGCTATTTGAACAAGATGATGTGTTGAATGACCATATCATTTGAACCATAGTGAATATTTTCTCTAATTACACAAGCTTGCTAGATAACATTTCTTCATGTCTATACATACAACATCTTCAACTTGATAATTAGGTACATTTCAGCATTCTCTATACCTATGTTCAACACAAGATTACTTTATATTTTCATGTATACTAGCCAGAGTAGAATGCCAATTATTGATCTTGTTAGCAAGTTTGCCTCTAGTATGATTAGCACCAAATACCTGTTCTGCTAACTTAACTATTTTAAGCAATTCTAGAGATTTCTGCTTTCTTTCTTTATTAATTATTCCTTTCTAAAATTGTCAGTCTATTGCATTTTCAAATAATTTCTCACATGCTTTTATAATATCTGTATGCTTCATTTATGTTCTAAATATATGAACATCTTCTAGAACAAATTGTAATATTGACTGAATATCTTTCAATATTTCTTCTTCTCTAAGTTCAAGCCCAATAAGCCATATTGCTTGTGATTCTTGAAAAGCTTTATTAATAGCCTTCAATGCATTATCATTATAATACTTCACTATTCGATCTCTTGGAAAATGATGATTTTTAGAAAATGTGTGACCATTATGAATTACTATCTCAATCTCTTCAAACCTACCTGTTTGATATTTTCCACTATTAAAAATGGTCCTGTAAGTAATATTAAGCAACTTGATTAGCATTTTAAGTATTTTTTCTAATTCTGCTACATCCTCTACCTGAGCACCAAGCTGACACATTCTTTTTTCCTATGTATTAATTTTTTGCCTACGTATATTAGTCAGACCATGTTCTTTTTTTGCTTTTTCAAAATGCTCTATTATTTGCTAAGCTATACAATTAAGTGTACCATCTTTCATAGGCATTAATTATTTACTATCTGGCTTCTGGATTCTATATAGTACATAGACAACTGCATTATTTTCAAGTATTTCAAAATCAGAGGTTTTAATTTAAATTGCTCTAACTAAAAATTTATTATTGATTCTAACCCAGAAGCCTAGCTTTGTTTTCTTTGTAAGAACAATATTTTGACTTCTGAAATAAATTTATTACCAACCTTTTTTGACTTACATATGGGCTCATATTTGTCAACAATTTTGAAATTATTATAATCTGGTTGAATAAACTTTATCCTTATAAGAAACTTATCATTATCTATTATATTTAAAATTTTCTTGGCATGTTCTTCAGTCATTTCAGCTTCATATATTTTATCTTTCTCAATGATTACAAACTAGGTTGAAAATGTATATTTAGCACTATCTACTTTAAACATATTATTTGCTATCTAAATTCCTTTTTGCTATACTTTTCAGTGCTCTTCATTATTTGAAAATGAAACTGGCCAAGACACTTTTTTATCTAAATTCTTTGAATCTTCTTCTAGTTAAAAAACTTGGAGTTTCTTTTGTGATCTGCTAGAAGACTTTTCTATTAAATTAAACCATTTTGCATCTGTCTTTAGAACCTTTTTACTAATAATACTTGAGTTGTTTTTTATCTCAAGAATTGCTAGCCAGTTAGCCAAATTCTTTATAGATAGGAGGCTAGGTACTGATAATTGAGATTTGGATACATTAAAACTAGATAGCTGAACTGGATCAGGTATTTTGGTTTGTTTATACTTAAACTTTCTATTAAAATGATTTGTTAAATTATAAGTCTTTTTAAAATTATTCTTTTCATATCGAAGGCATTGAAGTACCATTTTTGATAATAAGTAAAGCAATTTAGTTGTTTGTATTAATAGTATGTAAACTTTTGTTTAAAAAATAATTAATTATTTTTCTTTTGATCTGTCAATCAACAGGGATAGCCTAACCTGATACTATATTTCATTAGGTTTCTTTTTTTTTGAATTTATGAGAAAAAAAAGTTTGTAGCAAGCTGACTAGCTCTGAATCTGGCTTTTGCAGAAAACATACTAATAGTTACTATGTAACTTAATATATTAATAGGCTTCAGAATAGAGCAACTGCCTTCTCATAATTTTATTTTGTTTTTTTCAGAGTAAAAAATAGATGAAAATTTTTTAACCAAGTTTATATACAAAAAATTTATATTTAGTCCAAAAAATTTATACTTAATCTGTTTTTTTTTATATCTAGTCTGATTTTTTTTTATACATTCAGTCTTCTCACATTCCCTACTAACTTTTTTTTATTTTCCTCTTGTTAACAAATTAATATTCTTAAAGTTAACAAGACGTAAATATACAAGAAACTAAATTTATGTTCTTAAAGTTAATAAAGCTTTAGATAAATAAGAAAACATATTACTTTTCTTTAGATTAAGAAGACTTCAGATAAGCAAAAAAACAAATTAGCGATCTTAATAAGTAAAAGGCATTAAAAAGCATTTCTGATATATAAAAATTTACACTATTATATAGACTTTCTAGCCAGATTTTAAGACCAAGTAGGATAACAAAAAAAATGTATTATTTTTATATATAATATTAAGACCCAATAGGTAAAAGAGTACATTAACCGAGTGCAAAATTGTAAAGATGCACTCTTCCTAATGATCACTTAAACCAAACTAGCACCAAAACAGTTTGAAGAGTTATGCTTTTAAGATAATAATATCTTTAATTCTGTTTAGATATATAAAGCAGATTGTTGCTAATAAACTAGAAGTATGTGAAAAAATTAAGATGCAGGTGACTCTTCTAATGGTTTGTATTAAGGTTAAGCCTTGTCTGTTAGTAAACTCCCCAACATATTTAGTATCCAAACCAGAAGAATATTTTGGAAACAATAAAGAAAAACTCTGATTAAAGGTTATCAAAAGCTTGAAAACAAATGAACAACTAGAAATACTCTCTTTGGTTTGGCTTTTTACATATCAAATCTGTTAATCTTTTCTACCTATTTTATTTTTCTTACTCAAAAGTAGGAAAATTGCTCCTACACTACAAAAAATCAGCATTGTTTACTACTTTCTTTTTTGGACAGTTACGTGTTGTGACATGATGTAATAGGAACACAACAATCATGTGGTGGCCTAATATATAATGTAATAAAGAAACAAAAAAGAATTTAAGTTGGAGAATTATAGCAAATTAGAAATATATAGTAATTCCTAAAATCATATATATAAAATTTTTACTTCTTTTATACAAATTAAAGTGTAGTTAGATAAGAGTGTAATGACTTAGTGAAGTGGATAAGTTGTCAACCCTCCAAGTAGTAGATTGGGAGTTCAAAACCCACCGACAGTGAAAATTTGGAAAACCCACATATGTATATTGGTACTACAGATATTTGTGCAATGTTTGAGTTACATAGAAAAATGCAAACTGGCATTGGGTGGTGCAAACCCAAGATAAGTCCTTGTGTCTGGTACTATAATAACAGCAATCCATCAATCAGTTGGGATCAGTACCTGTAACACAATTGCACCAGATAACTAGCAGGTCATAGGGCATCTGTGCAATGTTGGAGTTACATGGAATAATGCAAACCGGCATCAGATGGTGCAAACACAAGATAAGTCCTTGTGGTCAGGTAAATCTGTGAACTGGGAAAACTGAAGCCTACTTAAGAAGACCCAAGTAAAGAGGTAACACAGATCTTTGACAGTACTACTGTAAAGGCTAGACCTAGGAAATAGATACCAATGTAGAAGAAATCAGACAAGCAAGAACCTCAGGTGAGGGGTACTACCAACCAGGCTGCCAGAAGTCTTGAACTGAAGGAAAAGGACCTTGGGGGCAGACCCTGGAATACCAGAAACAGGTCACAGTTCTACTGGGCTATCTGGATTGAGAGTCTGGTCTCAGAAGCAGGGTATATTATAAGTATTAGGGATATGCTGTGAAGTCAGTACTGAGGTTTGGGTGAATTTTACAAGGGTAAGCCCTGTTAGCAAAAATTAAATATAAGTAGTTAGTTAGCAGAAGGGCCTCTGGAGCCCTATAGTCAGGTGATGTACTCTAAAATCTATAATGGCCTAACAGACATACAAACAGAGAGGTCACAGTTAGATTAGACGGTATCTAATTAGGTGTACAAGAGCTTGTGCTGCTATCTGCTAGTATAGTATAGAGATAACCTTGTACAAGTTATGTAATCATAATTGAATTTACAATAAAGGCAGTAGCCATTATAACTAATAGCCTTAGTGAAAGCAAAAAAAAAAAAAGTGTAGTTAGATCCTTAGCACAGGTTTAAAGTGCTAGTATTCTAAATAGTCATGAATAAGATATGCTTCTTGATACTTTTTTTTTTTTCTTTTTTTTTCCTGTATTTTTTTTAGTTTAGTTTAGTTTAGTGTTTTTTTTTTTTTTTTTCACTTCCCTACAAGAAAGTGTTATCAGATTGGTAATACTTTATTGTAGGACAGTAGTTGGATAAGCCTCTCAAATTCTCTTTTTTTTTAGAAATTAGGCAACTGGTGTGGCAGATTACTTGTAAGTGCTTATAAAAGTAACTGTAGGATGTTGACTTAACACATTAAGTCTAAAAATGTTTGTTAGTATATAAACAAAAATCTTAATAAAGAGTATCAGCAAGACTGCCAAAGTGAAAAAAAAAAAGTACATTAACCAAGTATATATTTTTTTACACTTCTGGTCTGCACATGGTCCCTGCTATATAAGCCTTCTAACCTAATTTTAAAGTCAAGTAGAATATTAAACAAACCTATATTCTTAAGCTTAACAAAGCTTTAGATAGACAAGAAAAGAAATTACTTTTTTTGGGATTAACAAGGCTTTGAGTAGATAAGAAAACAAATTAGTAAACTTAATGAATAGAAAAGATTAGAAAAGATTCTTGGTATATAAAAATTTATACTATAATATAAAGAATTTAATCTAATTTTAAAGCCAAACAGAATAGCAAAAAACTATATCAATTTTTAATATAGTTCCTAAGGTTGGGGAGCATCCAGATGGATTCCTAATATATGTAAAAAAAGTCTGCTCACTCTCCTTGCTGCTAAAAGTAAAAAAAGTAAATTTAATACTATTAACAAAAAAGACAAACTACATAGATTAAACAAATAAATAAAAAGTAAATAATAAATAAATAACAGAAAAAAATCTGCTATTATTATACCTTATATCTGCCAAATAATAGCAGTATAATAGCAAAATAACAATAAAATAACAGGAGTTTTGTTAATATGAATAACATAATAATAACATAATAGTAAAATAATAAAACAATTTTATTATTTTACTTTTAGTTACAAAGACTAAAAGTAAAATAATAAAACTGTTCTAGTATTTTGCTATTATATTACTATTATATTACTCATATTGGCAAACCTTTTATTATTTTATTGTTATTTTGCTATTATACTGTTATTATACTGCTATTATTTGGCAGATATAAGGTAAAATAATAGTAGATTTTTTTTTTGTTATTTATCTATTATTTACTTTTTATTTATTTGTTTAACCTGTATTAAGACTAACAAAATCAATAATAATACTTAGTTACAAATTTAAAATATCAGACACAATAAGTAATAATTACAAATATTTTATCAGATAACAACAACACTGCACTAATCTAAATGCTATCTATAAAAATGCTTATAACAAAAAAAAATGCATTGCTTTTTCTTAAATTTTAACTAGTAACAAAAGTAGGCAATATAGCATACTTTTTACAAAACAAGCAATAATGTAATTATAGGTAAATTAACAAAACAACAATGCAACACAAATTAAAAATAACAATAATACAACAAATATTATAAAAAAAAATAATACAATAATTATTATATACAATACAAACTTATATTGCAAAAGAAATCAAACAATTATGCTGCAAAATTAAATATCAAATAAAGAAAGAAGTAACTATCACAACACTTTAGCAGAGACAGTGCCTACTATGTAGAATGTAGGTTAATATTATACAACTTATAAAATTTTTTTTTAATATTATTTTAAAATATTTTAATTATTTTGTATTACTCACTTGCATTAGAAGATAATTGCTAATAAGTTACTAAGCAAACTTAATGCTTTTATAGTATAAAAAATAATATTCATTAAATTTTTCTGAATTTCAAAATCTTAAGTTTTTGTTTCAAATAAAAGATAGTAAAAATGCATAGAATATTAAATAATTAGTTTTATAAAATTTTACTAGTTTGGTGATGAAAAGCATTAAGAAGTCAAAGTTAAAGGTTTGGTAAAAAAATTGTAAAATAAAAGTATTGTGTTTTTATTATTTGTTTTATGAAATATGCAAAAAATTTTAGTTATATTAGGTATTTATAAGCAACAAACAATTTAACAATTAAATAAGATATTTAGTACAAGCTTTGATCAAAGCTTTAATTTTTTTTTTTTTTTTTTTTAACCTTAGGCAGTTACACTAATACTTTATTAAGATTCTAGAAACTATAAAATTACATAGAAATTCCTAATATCTAAGTCCAGCATCATCTGGCCACCTTTATGGTACCTAAGTGCAACCTGCCGCACTATCTTTGTTAAAGATAGAATGCTTGTCAAGCTACTTAAAGCTGTACTAGAAAGGTCTTCACCTTTCCATGACAAGCATGTTTAATGTCTTCAGAGCTTCTTTCTTCATTCAGTCTGCCCCTTCTATTTCCTTTCTTTTTTATATAAACGAAGCACAAACACAAAATCTAAGGAGAGTAAAAAAA
>CAJVQA010002411.1:0-22020 GCA_910591915.1 Cetraspora pellucida | reverse complement strand
ACTTTATGTAAAATCTCAGTTAAATATTCAATAAAGATAGAGGCATGGCCTCACCATTAACATTAAAAAAAAAAAAATTATTATAAAATTCCAAATTGAAAATTTTTTATTACTAGTCCAACCATCTAAAACTAAATTAATATAAATTAATTAATTATAATTTATTTAATTTTAAAAAAATAAATATAAAATATATTTATCCAATATTAAATTTGAATATTGTTGAAATATATTATTGGTTTTTTGATTTATAAGAGCTAATTGTTATTCTAATAATTGACCTGATAAAAATTGATATGTTGGTGATTTATAAGATAAATTTGTTTCTTTTAATGTTTCAATAAAAAATGGATTTTTAATAATATTCCAAGAAATTCCACAAATAGCAAAAGCTTTAGCCCAAGCAAAATGAATTCTTTTAATTTTTTGTTGATCTAATTCTATTATACTAACATATTGATCAAGTTTTCTATAAGTATTATGTTTTCTTTTTTTATTAGATTTAATTTTTTCAGAATCATCAGAAAGAATTTTTGAAAGAAATTGTCTAATAATTGTTGGATCTGCTTTGAACAATGATTTGCTAAGTGACTTTCTAATTTAATTGGTTCACCATGATTTCAAGATGTTCTACAAAAATTACAAGTTGTCTTATATCTACTTTTGCCTGTTTTTTTACCCTTAGTAAAATAATTTCAAACAAGACTATCTGGATGACCACCAAGATTTTTTCTATCTTTTTCTATAATAAAAGTAGATGTACTAATATTTTCTTCACTAAAACTCATTTTAAAAATTTCTAAAATAAATAAATAAATAAAAATAAATTAATTAGTTTATATTTTAATATTAACTAAATCAAATATAGTATTATATTATTATTTTATATTATATTTTAATAAATTAAATTATTAGTAAATTTAATTATTAGTATATAAATAAAATCTAAAATATATTTTGTTAAAAAAATATATTAAAATATATAAAATTTAAAAATTTATAAATATAATAAATAACTTACTACAGATAACTAATAATGAAATTGAATTAAAGTGAACTAACTCAAGTCATATTATATAAAATGCTATAATATAGCAGGCTTTCTTTATGATTATATAATAGACTGAATTTACCAATAAAACTTTTACTATATTGTGAAAGTCACACTGCATAGTCTTTAAAAATTCTGTCATGTACAGTCCATAATGTACTGTTATATAACACATGCAACAACCTATATATTTACTAGATGCAATACCAATACTCTTTACATCTTCTGTTCCTGTTTTTGTGTAACAATGTTGCGCAGCTATCTTCTTAATTACTTATAGCTTTAACTGTCATCACTGGATCGATGACCTCATCTAATAGATAAAGAAGTTTGAAACTAAGGAAAGCAATAGCTATCAGAACGAGTGCTGATGAGATAGTCCAAATAAGCTCTAGAACTGTTCTATAGTTAAGGTATTTGTGAACGATCTGGTTATAGTCCCAATTGAAGTTGCGGATCATAAACATAAGCATCCAGGCTACCCTATTTTTGTTTGAAGTTCTGGTCCAATTTCTTAATCATAAGCAACCAATTGCCCATATAAAATTTCCCACATAATTATACCAAATGAATAATATTTGATGATGCTATGTATCTTTCTTCTGTTAAAACTTCTAATACCATGTATGGTAGAACTCTATAAATCCTAATAAAATTTACTATATTTGATTTAACAAGAAGTAATTGCATGTAGTAATAATATTAACAAGTTACTTACATATGTATTAAAGCTTTAACGATGAAATAGTAAAAAAATCTTAACAATATAACAATAAATTTATTAAAATATTTAAATAAGTTTACTTATACGAATAATATTAATACATGGATAAGCGTTAATTAAAGAAAACAGAATTTCAGGTTTTGATTTTCAAGGCTAAATTGATTTATTAGTTCAAAAGCCCGAATTCTAGTTTTCTTTTAATAATACTCAAATTAGGGATTGGACCCGGGTAGAAATGGTTGCTATAAGATTACCTGAAATACATAATAATTTACCCGGATAACCCGGGTAATCTAATAATACCCGGGTAGAAATTTTCTCAACGGGTCCAATCTCTAACTCAAATACAATGAAAGGCTATCGCTTTGTTTATCACTTTTGCACATTAGTATATAAGCCAAGTGCTGTGCTTAATAGCCACACACAAAATATTTTGATTCACCAATGTGGCTCAGTCCTTCCAGAGCTTAGAGGAGTTGAACCTCGCAGTGCTTGACCTTTTTTAAGAATTTTAGATGTTTTGCTGAAATTTCGCCGTTTTTTTCATTTTACCAGAGTTTTGACGTTTTGCCAGGGTTTTGCCGTTTTGCCAGGGTTTTGCCGGTTTGCCAGGGTTTTGCCGTTTTGCCAGAGTTTTGCCAAGTTTTGACTTAGTTTTGACTTTTGCCATCTACCAAAAATAGTTTTGCCTAACAACTGTAGGCACAACTAAGGATGAAAAAAAGACATTTGAGTGTTATTTGAAATCTGTTGAAGGTGGAAATTCGGATGGACAAGGTAACCTTGGATGGTGTTATCAAAATGGAATAGGCACAACGAAGGATGAAAAAATGGCATTTGAGTGTTATTTGAAATCTGCTGAAGGCGGAAATTCGAATGGACAAAATAGGCTTGGAATCTGCTATGAAGAAGGCATAGGCACAGTTAAGGATGAAAAAATGGCATTCGAGTGGTATTTGAAATCGGCTGAAGGTGGCCATTCTATTGCTAAATACAATCTTGGATTGTGCTATAAAAATGGCATAGGCACACTTAAGGATGAAAGAAAAGCCTTTGAGCGGATAATGAAATCTGCTGAAAGTGGTGATCCTGATGCACAACATGAACTTGGATTATGTTATCGTAACGGAATCGGAGTATCACATGATCAGGAAAAAGCTATTGAATGGCTACGAAAAGCTAGAATTAATTCACAAAAAACATCTAGCTGTGAAAATCTTGATATTGATAATTTTCTAAAAGAATTATTATTAGAAAATAATTTAATATCATGGATTCCATTTGATGAATTAAATTTTACAAAAGAAATTGGAAAAGGTGGGTTTGCAACAGTCTATTATGCTACATGGAAGCATACTGTTACAGACAACGATGTTTTATATGAACGTGTTGCACTTAAATTATTTCATGGAAAAAATGATAGCTATAGAGAACTTATAAAAGAGGTAGATATTTGGTAGTTTAATGTTTATTAAATTATAAAGTTAACTAATAAATATTTTCAAAGTTAAATGCGTATTCTAAGATCGGAACTAAAAATCCAACATTTCTACAATGTCATGGGGTATCAAGAAATAAAGATACAGGTGATTATATTTTAGTCATGCAATATGCGCAAATGGGATCTCTACGTAAGAACCTTTTTGCTATTGCACAAATGGAGTGGTCGAAAAAATTAGAGTTGATTTCTTATATTACATTGGATCTTCAGTTAATTCACTCACATAATATTATTCATCGAGATTTACATAGTGGAAATATATTCCAAGATCATTTGCATAATGCATATATTGGAGATTTAGGGTTTGCAACGGCAATAGATAAAGCATTGGACGCAGAATATAAAGGAATTTATGGCGCTTTACCTTATATTGCTCCTGAAATTTTGCAAGGAAGACCGTTTACCAAAACATCCGACATTTACTCTTTAGGAATAATTATGTGGGAAATTTCTTCGGGAAATATTGCCTTTCCTAAATATAAAGGTAATGACCAAAGCTTGGCTATAGAGATTTGTGAAGGATTAAGACCTAATATTCTTAGAGGTAAAGCAATATGTTATGCAGAACTTTTAAAGAAATGTTGGGATAAGAATCCAGATCAGCGCCCATCGGCGTTAGAAATTTATGAAACTATTACAAAATGGAAGAATGATTTTGGAATTTTATCGGAATTTATAAACTCTGATAAAGAAATGGTGATAGAAAATAATGATTCTACCTTTAGTAATGATAATAATTCTATTTATAATAGTAAACTTATTAGTTATATCAATCAACAATTAGATGAATGTGTTATATCAGATAATAATATTGATATTGACAAAATAAAAATGGATAGAGAATATAAAAATGTATATTGATTCTAAAAAGATATTGACACTGCCGAAAAGATAGAAATAGATATTGATTCTAAAAAGATAAAAATAAATATTGATAGCGATGATATGAAAGATTAAAAGTAATAACAGGAAATATATTAATTATTTTACGATGCAACGTTTAATGTATTTATTTTGTCTCTATTTTATTTATAAATAATAATAATTTTTGATTTGTAATATATCAATAGAAATTTTCTCATAAAAATTTGTTGGTTTGCAATAGTTTAATAAATAGCTTATTAAATCAAACAGTTAAATATATTTCCATAATAAAGTCAATAAAATTCTCATAAAATTCTCAGTAGAGTAATATAGCAATATAGCAATAAACATAGTTGGCAAATTTGCAATAGAACAAAATATCAACACCGATAATAATAGAATAACGCATTACGGCATCAATTCTTGAATTCATTGATTTTTTTTCGCCAAACACTACATGATCGCATACTTGCTTAAAACAAAGAGGTCTTCATAGTGGTGGGAAAATTGCGCATTTTATAATAACATGCGCATGATATCGCATGATAAAAAAAGGCAAAAAAAAGTAAAAAGATCGAGAGGAGAGAAATCTTGATGGGATAAAATGCGCATGATTGCGGAATCATGCGCACGCATGAAACCCATCTCTAACAACGGCTAATTAATTCTACTACAAACTATACATCAGCCTGAACTGTATATAAAGTACCAGTCTAAAAAAAAATATTTCGATACAAATCAAATTTCGAGATCAGATGTAATGTAAAAAAATGTAAAAAACGAAAACAATCCAAAAATCATTCGTAACTCAAATTATTGGCTTTTAAACTGCTTTCTGTGTACTAACAAAAAGTTCTCATTGCGACATTTTACTGTAACTATAACCTTTTAACTCCAACCTTAACCCACTGACGGGACCAAACCCTAATCTAATAACGAAAAATTTTTTTAATAAAATCACATACTGTGCAAATTTTTTAGACTGGTATTCATAGTCAGCCTGGGTCAGGGTAAAAATCATTGCAAATGTTAACGTTAATCTGAATACGTACAAGTAAACAGAGATGACATCAGATATGAATTATGTAGATCAATAAGCCAAGGAATGCATGAGTGGCGTAAACGGAACTTTGCGTACATAATGATAATGCATGTAATCGGATAATAATAGACCCGATCGATAATCTTGAACAACGACCAAATAATGTCTAAGTTTGGCTATTTGAGAAAAATGGTTTAGTAATAAACTGCGTGTCCTTGCATATTGTGGTTTAAGAACCTATACGATATGTCAAAGAATAAAATCAATTAGTGGAAATTTATATGAGCCTTGTCGTTGTTATTATAATACTGACCTAGCATAAAGTTTTATTTATTGATTTTTAAATGATTTTTGATTTCATATAATTACTCTGATGAGAAAATTGAAAAAAAATCAGAAAACTCATAAACAGTGAGTGATTATTTTTTTTTCTTAATCTGCAAAATTCACAGAAATTTGCGAACCGTAATAAAGAATATTCGATTGTCTGGATGAGATTTGAGTTATATCTGTTACAGCCCTTAGCATAGTCTCAATAATTACGCAATTGTAAAAGCCATGTTTCCAGATTGATATAATAATGAATTTGCATTAAAATTTGGTCACACTCATGTAGTACATCGTATCTCATATTGCTATGGTACATATGCTGTAAAATCTTCCAAAGTTTATATAGTTTCGAAAAGTCTTTGTGGCTCTTAAAAAATTCTAAAGAGACCTCAGAAATAGCCAACTTTAATTTATTTCAAAATTTATGAGAACACGTTTTCTACCTAAAGCTGGTAACTTCAGCTTCACTGAAATCAAAAGTACGACAATAATTTCGAATCGGAAAAAGGTTTTCCCGACTATCAGTCTAAATTCGAAAGCGTTTATGCTATATTTGATATGCTAAATAAATTTATGAATCAATGAATTTTCATACAAAGTAAATACAATAATTACTGCACATACAAAAAGCGAACTTATTAAAATGCAAATATCGATATATTTATAAAATACGCGCCAATAGACGCGATTTTTTTTAATTTTTTGACTTTCAGGATTATAATTCGACTTCGGTACGATAGATTTACCGAACAATTTACCTTTCAAAGTATATACTTTCAGTAGGAACTTTAAACTGTACTATATTAGATTATTATTTGTGCAAGGATAAACTTTAAGCATGAGAATGCATTATTCGGATATAGAAATTCATTCTGCAAATGTGCTATACTAGTTTCTTATTTTGGCATACTTATCAATATTTAAGTGATATTACGCAGAAACGATTGTGTACAATAATCAACGAATATAGGATGACATAAGGCATGTAACAAGAGAATGAAGATGAAGTCAATGAAAGATCATAGAAATTCGAAGAGTTTGTGCGCACTCTGATCCTATAAAGTAATTTTTTTAAAATATTTCAATTTACTATTATAAATTACGTCTTAATCGCTATTAACACAAATATCCGAATTAGGAATATTTAAAACCACACAAAATTTTAATCCGATCTTAGTGGATTTAAAATTTTTTTATCACTTATTGCAATACGTGAAACTTGACGTATTAAGAGAGAATTAAACAATATATATACACATATATTAATTTTGTAATAATATAATATTTACAATCACAAGTGCTCTTTTAAGTGGAGACTATGATTTTGTATCTTATAAATATCTCCAATACTAAACGCAGGTTAATGTTTATATCTGGATACGGATATTCCGATAGAAGATAAGAACTGGTTAGTGTATAAATTATTTATTTAATAATATCTTTTTATTGATGCATGAATACTAAAAAAAAAAACATGAAATTTTATATTAGAATCCATGAATTGGTGTAATTACTAAAAAGGAATGTGAATTGTACGGTTAAAGAATCAACAGTAAAACATTGCTGTTTTATTCCAATTAAACATGAGGGTTCAAAGCTTTGTTTTTGTTAGTAATTCTGATAATGAAAGAAAACATATAAGGAATATGCATTGCTATTATTATATTGAGGAGAAAAAAATTAATCTAACATTAAATTAATGATAATAAATCAGATTAAGAGATTTTATTGGGACGTGATTGTAGCAATTCGTGCTAGTGCAACTTATTTGTGTATCATCTAGACATAAAGATTCATAACAAAGAGCTATATCGTTCGTGAATTATTCGACAACCTGGCAGCACTTATTCAACAATCGAGACCCTTCATTACTGGTTCCCATTTATTATATGTTTATAATATATTTCGTATGTTATATTTCAATAATTTAATTTCAACAGATATCGGCAATGCGATGCATCATGATTATGTACATCAATAATGTGTTAAAGAATTAGAAAGTAGAAAGTTGATTTAAAAATTTGGATCTATGAATAATTACACGAATTTGTGAAGTTAGGCTAACCATTTAGTCGCCGAATTTGCGCACTATTAATTGATCAGTATTAAAGATGTGCCCATGCATGTTGTTTAAGTTTTGCATTGCATGATGCAACATTATGTAACATAGTGCATTATTAGGGTATCCAAATTGCTTACCAACATGGTACAAGTTATTTAATAATAAGGATTTTTTAGTCATCGTAATAGTCCATGGGGAAGTGTAGATAATGTTAACATAGAAAAGATGTAAAAAATTCCAGATGCAAAAAGTGTATATTTTATAAAAGTGAGAAATTTATATCAGTTAAGTGGACTCGTGACCATACGTAATAACATCGAAGGCAGATTCGTGCTTCTTATCCTATCAAAGCCCGAGTTTTGAACTTAACAAGAACCCTTGTTGTGTACTTATGAATATAAGTAAGGTTTATAAGAAAAATTAAGGGAATGAAGGATAAAAAAAGAAATTACTTGCTCGATAAAATTGTACACCTCGGCCAGAAAGCCCCGATTACCGAATTTGGATATTTCTAATGTTATGCAAGGGATTTGATTGTGGCCCTAAAATAGGGTTTTCCTGTAAGTCAAAATTCTGAACCTTAATTATCGCGTCGTGTGACGCCGGTTCAACTCCGCTATGATTAGTCATATGATGACTAATCAAAGAAAAGACATCATACGACACGATAATTAAGGTTCAGGATTTTGACTTTCGGGATTTTGTCCCAAACCTGTCCGGGATGATTCCCATAATATTAATAATGTACCGTGCAGTGATAAGGTGCATGATGCCCATCTCTACCTAAACCCTAAAATTGGGATTTTGAGTACGTAGTCATTTCCATCCACAACAATGATAAAAATATATAAAATATAAATAATAACCAAATCTATACAAACACAATTACATATATTAAATTCACTCCTTAGTGGAACTAGAGAAGTGATACCCGAATTTTTTCTCATACAGTGAGTACTGTATTTAGTGATTTGGTCGGCTGGTAGAAAGGATTGGCAAAATTTTTCGTGTACTTATATGAGAAATATAAAAAATTATTACTTTAAAGAACACGCTATGAATTCAATACATATAATTCCATTTGTATAGGACTATTGGTTTTGGATTATTATCATTTAAAATTTATTGTTCAAAGCGAAGTAGCGAAGTGAAGAACACTGTTTTTACGACAGCAAATGATCATCAAAGTCACGTGTCAAAATTGGTTCAATTTTCCTCAAAAAGTGCGAACATACGACCGAACTCTCGTTTATGGTAAAGTTAACGTTTGTATTAGAATTAGATGTTAGAATAAAATACTGTAGGAGCGAGAAAGATCTGGACTTTTTTTGTTACAAGCAAAACACCCGTGGCTTACATTTGATTTAAATAAAATAAAAGGAAAAAATTTTTCAAGAACCGTCCTTTTTTCCGTTCCGCGAATTACTTGCTCAAGACGGTTTTCACACTGCCTGCTAGGTTAGGATAAAGTTGCAGATTCAAACTAGGAGTCTGCAACCTGGGCTCATGCCTGTGCTCACCAAAAATCTTGGTATGGGCATTGGCATGAAAGCTTAGACACAGGTAGTGATGGGCCACGCGCGGGACCCGTACGAAATTCCGCGCAGAATCCCGCGCGGGATTTTTAATGAGATTATTTGGCCTGCATTAGCATATAATCTGGCCTGTATTGAATATCATTTGGCCTGCATTAACATTAATTGGCCATTTCTAATTAGCATTTCTATGTACGTAGAAGTTTTTATTTGTTTATCATTTTGCCATTGGTAGTTCTTACTTACTATTCCTTGTTATAATAAATATATAAGCATACTTTAAACAACGTTATTATAACATGGGTGTTAATAAACCAATTTGGTAACATTTTGAAAAACTTGGACCAGACCCAAATTATAAACAAGGGCATGCTAAATGTATGATTATTTAAAATATATTATTTTAACAAGAAATTATATTTCTAGTGATAACCTTTATATGTATTTTTATAATAATGAAAAATTAAAAAACTCTACTACCGCGGATCCCGCGTGGGATTTTTAGGCATGAGCACGGACATAAAACTCAGACATAGGCATGGGCATAAGCATTGAATTTTGACACAGGCACAAGCATGGGCGTGGGTAGAGATGCGCCATTTATGTGATACCCGAACTGTTTTTGCGTACAGTACGTACAGTACTGCACGCGGCACATCTCTAGGCATGGGTACAGGCATCACTAGATTTCTTAATTAAATTTACAATATACATATGAGCAAAACATGATTTTTGCTTTTAAGTTTATTATGTATGAACACATATTACTTATAAGACATTTTTGAATAGTGATATTCAACTTGGAAAAGGTAAACAGCCTACGAGTTTCTTATAAAATACTAGATATGTAATGGTAAAATCTTTTGCAGTATCGATGACCCCTTTAATAAAATACTATTTAATTATAAAGTTGGATCACATATGTCTATGAATGGGCACATATGTAGGCTATATAGCAAATTACTATGCAAGCCATCAGCTATGTAAAAGTTTTAAAAACGTACATAGAATTTTTAATAATTTTTAGCATAGTTTAAATTTTGATTAGCATTAGAAAAAAATGAAACTACTATAAAATCAGAGGAATAAACGTAGTCATATTTGAAACTGGTAAGTTGATAGATTTACTATTGAATAAATTTATACTATATATTTCAAAATTAAATAACAATATAAAAAAGTAAAAATCTTTTAATAATGCAAAATTAATAAAATATAACCATTTTTTACTAATGAAAAATTAAAAATAAGTTTGATTTGTAAAAGTTTAAATTGCAACTTTATAAAATTCATATTTTTAAAATTTTTACACATACCTAAACTACAACTAATACAATTTACATATTCAATTAGTATTATCAAAATATAAATACTTACTAAAAACAAATCAATTTAAAAATCTTTAGTTATACTAAAAGGTGTAATGATGATATGGGGTGCGGACAATAGAAACAGTCCATTTTTAAATTTTTATAAAAAATAAGTTTTTATTATATTCATATAAATTTTGACATAGTTGACATTTTTTAATTATGTATTAAAGTCAATTTGCATAATAAAAAATTGAGATGAGGTGAAAGAAAATTATATAAGGCTATGTAAGGCTGAGACTACCTGATAGTTACCTGTTGCCTTTAACTAATCAAAATTGCGAAATTTGATTAATCCTGAATCAGTCCGAAATTAAAACAAATCATTAAACTCAATTATCTCAAAATAAGGTAAATGTAATATGAACTGTTTCTATTGTCTGCACCCTATATAATAAATCTTTTTTTTAAAAATAAAATCAAGAGATGTCTAGTTTATGTTTACTATTATTTATAATAAGGTAGATATGCCTAATTTGGCGCAGTTAACATTTTTAATAACTAACATATGATATTTCAACCAGAACTGGTTAATTTTAGTATTATTCAACTCGTCTCATTGAGATGAATCAAATGGTACCAAAATTTTCCAATTCTAATCACTAAATCATGAGATATCACTTATTAAAGATTGTTCAAAAAAATGTTTCTAATTTGATGTAGTGCCTAATTTGGCATAGGTATAACCTTTACAATAAATATCATGTGATGTATTGATCAGAATCACAAGATATTTATTGTAAACATTTACTTGAGTCAAATTAGATAACTCTACCTTGGGCTATTTCAGTTTAATAAAATATCTTGAGAACTAATAATTAAAATCTCATGATTTTAGTACTATTTGATATGTCTCAATAAGATGAATTAAATGGTACTAAAATCATGTAAATCTGATTGATGGTTCTCAAAATATTATTATGCATCAAATTAGACACTGCGTCAAATTAGGTATATCTACCTTATATATAATTTTAAGTTCATATTATATATTGCTAATAGCATTTATAATATAATAAAAAAGATATAATAAAATTAGATGTTGTGCTATATAAATATTTTAACAAAAAATAGATTATAATAAAATATAATAAATATTTTTTATTTATTTATTAAGATTATTGTTTATAGTAGTTATCATCTTTATTGTATTTTCATATAACTTATACAAAAATAAGCATACAACTAGTCACATATGTAACTTTTAATTGCATATTTTAAGTATTCTACTTAAAAGTTTTATACGAGTATTTATACCTATAATCTATTAGAAAAATTATTTATATAAACTTTTTAATTTTCATATTTTATTAGACAAATAAATAGCATTTGGTTTTTATATAATTAAGTACTATCTAACCTAAAATTTAGTCTTTTTTTTGTATATTTGATAAGCTGTTATCTATTTTAGAGTATATGATTTAACTGTAAGGCTTTAAGTATTCTTATATTAATTAATCTAAAATTATGCTTTTGCAAAGTTTATTTAAATCTTAATATTAACTTAATAGTATATTTTTAATATTTTAATTATTTTTGCTTTGTTTCAAACTTTTAATTCAAATAATTTAAAAGAATTATAACCTGTTTTTGGTATATTGAATCTGATCTGATATTCTTTTTTCTAATTCAAATTTTGGTAATATAGTTAGTAATACTTTTTATTTTGAAAATTCTTGTTTACTAATTTCTTTATATTAATATTAGTTTTTTAGATTTTTTTAAGTAAGCTTCTGTTTTTCTTATTTTATAAATTTTATGCAACTACAAAAACTTATTTTAAATTAGCATTGTTTGGTACAAATTTGTATCTTTTTATATAATTAAAATTATACAAATATCTTATAACTTATTAGTTATACTAATGTAACTATAGTTATAAGCATTTTATACAACTAATTATCAAAAAATTATTAGTATAATATAAGCAAATATTTAAATTTTTACTATTAATAAGTTAAACTTTCAATTTATATTCTAATATAGCAAATTAAATTCAAAGTTTTGTTAATAGTTTAGACATATAATTTTATTATATTCTTAATATATCAAATATTAAATTTTAGTTAAGATTATATTATTTTTTTAAATTTTTACTTTTAAATATAAATTTAATTTTTATAATTACAAAATTTTTTATTTTTTAAATGCATATTAACAAAAGTTTAGTTTTTAAGTTGTATTTAGAAAAGTTTGACTAATAAAATTTTATAATTAAAAAGATTTTATTTTACTATATTTTTGTAATTTGTATTATTAAAATTTATATTGTTAAATTATATATTTTATAATTTAAATTACTATATTTCTAATATAATGTTTAATATTTTTTATTTACTTTTTTTTAATATTAATGATGAGTATTTTTGTTTATTTAGTATATAGTACTTTATATTTATATTTATAGAAATATTTAATATTATATTTATAAATATAAATATAATATAAACATCAAGTAAGAATAGCAATCCTAATGTAGTGATTAGGTTGTCATCCTCCAAGTAGTAGGTCTAATGTTCAATTCTTATTGGCAACAAATTTTGAAAAAATGGTTCTATTCTGGCAAACTTATCTGTGATCTGAAGTTTGTAGATCCTATAATTCTGGTTATACTAAGACTAACTTTGGAAGTATGCAATATTATATGAATAAATCTGAAAAATATATGTTTAGATTAGAAGTCTGCTTGGAAATTCAAAACAAAGAGGTAGTACAACTTTTAACAGTGCCATCTGTGAAGATCTTGATCTGAAGAAAAAAACCTAAGTCAGATAACTTGTATAGACAAGAACCTCTAGATAGGAGGTTCACCAACCTGGCCACCAATTGATCTGAGCATAAAGTTACATCATGCAGGGTTAATTGAATTAGTAGTATAGAAGGACTTGCAAAAGTAGATAAGATATCAATATGGTTGTAAAAAGAGGTACTGGGGTTGTATAAACTTCACAAAGGTTATAAACTAGGTTTAGCTATAAATTGAGATACAGAAGGTTTTAGTAATGATAACTTAAAAATAACCTGTATGCAATAAGACAAGAGTCCTAAGAGTATAGGTATGCATCTAGAACTTTTCAACTAATATTATGTAACAAAAATGTTCTAGTAATACAGTAAGAATTGCAGTACAGAGGGCTTAAATGGGCAATACTCATAGTTGAATTGCAAGTATAGCAGCTAGTATAGAACCTATATATAAATAAACTACTTAAGTTAGATACAAAAAGTATACATGTGGTTAGATGTGCTCTCTAATATAAGGTAGTTTCTCTAAGATAATTGGACTGTAAGCTATCATGTTCTACTATACTGAATAAAAAAGTTCTAGTCCCCAAAAGACTAGTTTAACTATAAAAAATAAATATCAAGTATTTAATATGCTTATATATTTAGCATAAATATTAATAAATTTCTAATTCAAACTTATTTATTTTTGATTAATTTTTGATTAAATTTTTTTTAAAATATAATAATTTATTATTATTTTTTAACTATTATTTAGAATAGTTTATATATTTTTAATTAAATTTAAGCTTAATAAGTACAAAGCAATTATTAAAAATTAAAGTTATAAAATTAAAAGCTATTAGCATATTAGTAGTATAATAGAAAAATTATTTATTAAAAACATCAATTATAATTTAATAATTTTCTGTATTTTTAAAAATTTATATTTTTAAAATTTTTTTTGTAATATTATAAAATTATCTAAATATTTTTCTAATAATATTATATTTTTCTAATAATATTATATTTTTCTAATAATATTATATTATACTAAATTATTATTGATTAATTTGTTAACAATCATCATATATTTATAATTTTTTAATATATTAAAAATAGATAAAAAGGTGAGTGTAGTAACTTAGTAAAATAGATAAGTTGTTAGTTCCCAAATAGTAGATTAGGTATTCAAATCCTATTAATAATAAAAATTTGAATAATCACTTATATACTCTCATATTATAGCAACTGTTTCTAATAATTTACTTAAAATATCTGTAATAACAATTATACTAGCATAACTGGCAAGTTATAGAGCATCTGTATAACTGGTTGCACAAAGGAATGCAAACTGGCATAAGGTGAATCAAATACTAGATAAGTTCTTGTAATCATATAAATTTATTAAAATTGAGAAACAAGAAGTCTATTTGGAAAATCTAAATAAAAAGATAGTACAAATCTTTGACAATGCTACTGTAAAGGCTAGACTACTAAAAATAGATACCAATATTAAAGTATTTAAACAGACAAAAACTTTCAGATTGGAAGTTCCAGAGGTATTACCAAACAGGCTACCAAAATAAATTAGAAAAAAAGAATATTAAACTAACTTAATATACTAATAGAGTAGTTATAGTTTTATATAAACTATCTGAATTGGAAGTCTAGAGAACAGATAGAACTATACTAAAGTACTAAGGATTTGCTGTGAAATAGATACTGAGATTCAAGTAAACTCTATAAGGACATAGTGATTAAAGATAAAACTCTAATTACAAGTGTTAGTTCTACTATAGTAATATCTAAATTAGCTATAAAAATAGATACAGAATACTCTAAGAGATTTATATTAAGATTAAAATAGTTCTAAGATTGAGATGATGATCTGGTCATAATTCAGTAATATTAATACAGATGCAAGTTAAGAGGGTTTAAAATAGAACATTTAAGCAGAGATATTAGATATAGCAATTAGTAAAAAATTTTTAGATAAACTTCTTAAATAAATAATATAAAAAATTATATATATAGCTAATTGTACATTCTTACTGTAGTGGTTCACAAGAATCATATTATCAAAAAAGTTATTAATAAAAATCAAAAAACTAAAAAAATCATCTTAACAAAAATATATATATATATATAAAAAGAAAATACATTATTAAAGTTTATTTTTTATTTTTTTTGCTTTTACTAAAACTAATATTTATAATAGCTATTACCTTTATTGTGTTTTTAATTATAGTTATATAACTTGTATAAAACAAGTATACAACTAGCTACTTATACAATTTTTGGTTATTTATTTAAGCAGTCTGTCTATAGAGTCTATACTAGCTGCTATATTTGTAATCTGCTAAAAAATTACTTATTAAACACTTTGATCTTTATACTATATCTAATGAATAGTAAACTAGCTTTTATATATCTAAATATTATTTAACTCAATATTTAGTTTTTTTTTTATATATCTATTAAACCATTATATATTTTAGAATATGTTACCTAATTGTAAAACTTTAGAAGACCCTTTTGTTAACTAATTTATCTACTTTTTATTAAATATTAACAGGACTTGCTCTTGCAAAATTTATCCAAATCTTAATATTAATATTATAGCATATTCTTAGTACTTATAATATACTTCTGCTTTGTTATTTAACTTCTAATTTAGATAACTTAGTAGAACTATAATCTGTTTTTGATATACTAAGTCTAATTTAAATTTTTTTTTTGGTTTAAGACTTTTGGTAGTTAGTTAGTAGTACCTCTTATTTAGAAAATCTTGTCTATTTTATTTCTTTATATTAGTGTTTATTTTCTAAATCTAGTCTTTACAGTAGTATTGTCAAATATCTGTGTTACCTCTCTATTTAGGTTTTTCTAATTGGGTTTTAGTTTTCTTAGTTATACAAATTTATATAGTTATAAAGACTTATTTTGGTTATACTGCTCAGTATCAGTTTGCATTTCTTTGTATAACTGCTATTATACTAATATTCTTTGACCTGCCAGTTATGCTAAAAATTATAATTACAAAAATCTTATCCTAACTAATTAACAAAATGCTATAGGGTTGTGGTGACTTAGTGAAGTGGTCAGGTTGTCAACCCTCAAGTGGCAGGTTTAGAGTTCAAATCCCAGTGTTAACAAAAAATTTGAAAATCCTTTCAGTGTTATGATTAATTGTCTTTCACAATTAGTTAGGATAAGACACCTATTACCTATGTTATACTAGTATAACTAGCAGGTCACATGGCATTTGTGTAACAGTCACATGACATTGTTCTTTGGGACAAGGTCTGTGGTTACATGAAGAAATGCAAACCAGTACCGGACAGTGCAAACTTACAATAAGTTCTCATGGCCATATAAATTATTAGAACCAAAAGAAGAATATGGAAGCCTACTTGGAAGACCTAAGTAGAGAGGTAACCCGAACTTTTGACAGTGCTATTGTAAAGACTAGACCTATGAAACAGAGCTAGAACTTATGAAACTAGGCAAATGTGCTAGTCTTTGAGAAGGGATAGATGACCCAACCAGACTGCCAGAATTGCTAGATTCTGGAGAAAAAGGTTACATGCCAACAAACATGTAAACCAGAAGTGTATGATTTTGACTTGCCTTTCTGGGCTATCTGGTTTGGCAGCTTGGTAGAACTTGAATTGAAATCAAAGTAATAGGAATATGTTGTGAAATCAGTATTGAGGTTGGGGTGAATTCTACAAAGGCATAGTAGTTTAATGATATGCTCTAATTGCCAATATTGGTTTCAGCTATAGCAATATCAAGTCAGCTGTAAAAATGGAATACAAAAAATTTTGAAAGGTTTAGTACAAAATCAAAGGTTCTAAAGAACTGCTTTAAAGACTTAGTGATCATGATATATTTTTACTAACATTGGCTAGGGTCATTGGTAGGCAAAGGTAGGAAAGTAGATACAGAAACTAGAGTAGTTAAATAAGGAATCTACAAGCAGGTTCCAGGTATGGCAGCTAGTATAGAACCTTCAGGCAGATTACTTAAATTAAATAATGACTAAAGTTGTATGAGTGGCTAGTTGTATACTCTTTCCATGATTGCCCTCTGTAGTTGTAAAGCATCTATTAACCAAATATACTATCAATAAAATCCTAAATAGCAAGTACTTACCTTAATATTTAAAAAAAAAAAAAAAAAATGCTATTGTCATAATACAAATATATTTTTTTATATTTTATTTTTAGTAAATTTTGAACTTGTCACTTGAAGAAGTAACAACTTATCTATTTTACTAAATTATTATACTCTTAAAGTTTATTTAAATTTGCATTATATTAGATATTTTAATAAATTATATATTTTGTTTAATATATAAATAATAACAAAAATATTTTTTAAATAGTATATCTTTTACTTTAGATTATAGTTAAACTAATTAAGTTTTATTTTTATATATAATTTTTGGATTATAATATGCAATTTTAGTTTACTTAAATATATATATTGTATATATTAATATTTACAAAAAAATTTATAAATAAAGATATAAACAGAAGAACTTTTTTACAAATCCTTTATATAAATTTTAACTAAAAATTTGTCTGCACAAAAATGCTTATATCTAGCTATTATACTAAGTTAACTTATTCTAATTTCTTAAACAAATTTAGTATTAAATCTTATATATATTTTAAAATCTTAAAACTCCAGATTTTAAAATCACTAAAAAAATACTAATGGCCTTTGGCTTTTAGTTTTTACAAATATAAACTTTATATAAATTTCATTATTACAACCTATTTTGTACTCTTAAAAGAAAGTATAAAGTATATTTATTTAGTTAAAATAAGCTTTAAATAAAGATTTTTGATTTAATATTAACTAAATTACAATTAAATTTATTTTTTACTCTTTTATAAAAATTTTTTATTTTTTATTCTTATTCCAGTCTGTTTATTCTTACATGTTTTTTATAGTTTATATTTTAATAAATTTATATAATATTGACTAATTTATTTTCAAATAAAAATCTTTTTAATACATCTTATTTATTTTTATATTTATTTCTTATTAATTTTACATAATAAATTATACTTTGTACTAATACTATATTATATTTGTAACTTATTACCCAAGACATATTAGTTATTTTAGTTACTTTAGTTATATTTTGTAATCTTTTATTATATAAAATTATACAAAGCTATACTAAACTATACTCTATATTACAACTTATGTATTTATATATTTTGTAAAAAAAGTTAGCTATTTTTTTTTTATTTTTACTTCCTTTTGCTATTCTGAAGGTCCTTAGACATCTTTAGAATCTGTTACATCTCTTAAAGGCCAGAGTTATTATTTTGTAAAAATCATCAGATGGCATGTGATCTCTGTATATTACTGAACTATGAAATAACTTATGCTTTATTAAGTTCATCATATGATGTTCTAGGTTTCTTGTTCTGTGATATAGAATCTACTATCTTTTTTGGTCTGCAGTTTTTTAACTTCACATAATCTACCAGTTAGATCATTTATAAATTTCAATATTCTTAATTCTACATATTCTTAAATTAAGCTCTCTTAATGTTAATATTATTTGTTAATGGATTACATCTTATCTGATTGTTTCCAATCTTGTGGCTATGTTGGTTACTGCATTCTTTTTTGTATAAATCTTATTCTTGCTTTTTAAATAGAAATCCTTTGCAGATCTTTTTCAATCATGGTCCTGGCAGAGTTTTTGTCACTCTCTGAACTCAAACTCATAACCTTGTGATTGAAACTTAGGAACAATACTATTGTGCTATTAACTCATGAGTCTAAAATTAGCTATTTATAACTTTTTTATTAATTTTTTTTTGTTTAATTAAAATATTTAAAAATGTCTTTTTTACAAAAATTAAACTAAACTTCTACAATATAAATTAGAAAATTTTTATTTGTATATAGAGTGTATATATATAGCAATATAAAAACTAACTAATTTCTCAAAATTTTGATTATAAACTATTTTTAGCTTTTAGTAAAAAATATTTATTGTACAATTTTAGTATAAGATATATTTTGTCCAATCCTAAACTTACTTTTATTCTAATTATAAGAAAGATTTATTTTTTTAGTTGTAAAATTATTTTGATACTATGTTACATGAAGTTGTAATTCAATAAATTATAGCTATATATAAATATTATGTATAAACTAATAAATTTTTCACAAATTATTACTATTTAAAATACAAAAACTATTATAAACTTAGTATTAATAAAAATACTTCTAAATTACTTTATATTTTTTTATTAAATAATTATTTAAATTAATATAATGGTTTAAAAAAATAACATTGCTTTAAATTTTATTTAATTTATTATTAGCCTATACTTATATAGTTAGATTATATAATTTATAATTCTTGTTATTATAAAATTATTCAAACTATTTTTTTAGATATTTTTAGTATACAAACTTTATATTTATATATATATATTCTTTTTTGACAATCTTGTCAAGATTTTTTTATATTTATATATATTTCTGAATAATGTTCTTAATATTGAAAGTTACTAGACCTTGCCCTTTTCTAATCTGTACTTTTAAACTTTTTAGAAGCAATTTGTTATATTGATCTTTGCTGAGATTAGAAGGTTCACTAGGCTCTGTCTAAAACTGGCTATATGTTATAAGTTTATTTAGTTTCTATAAGTGTCAAACTTTTGGCCTTACATTACATTTTATAACTTTAGTTATTTCAAATTAGACTCTAACTTGTATTTTTTACTATGTGGCTTTTCAACTGCAGATAACTTGCTATTTTTAGAAATAAGTTTATTTATTGATATCATAAGTTCCTGATCCCATAGTGTTGCAGTTTTCTATTTTTAAAAATAGATTTCTATAATTGCTATCACTAGGATTTGAACTAATAGCCTTGTAAGTTGTGACTTTGAAATATAACTGCTATGTTATTGATCCTAGAGATTAAACTTTAAATATTATTTCTGTTAAATTTTTTAAAAGAATTAATAGTACTTTATTTGCATCTTTTATTTTTAAACAATCTTTAATCTAATTTTTAAATACTACTATTTTTTTCTTTTATAATATTAATAATGTATTACTATTATTATTTATTACTTTTAATATGTTTATACATATGTACTATATAAAGTCATAAGTTTTTTTTGTATTTTGTTTTAAGAAAATATTCTTAAACTATATGATAATTATTATTTTTAAAGCTTAACCTATCATTGTAGCTATAATTATAAAATCATTAATATCAAACTATGTTATTATTTTTAAACTAAGTCTTTATTATAAAAATAAAAGAAAATTATCTATTATGAATCCCAAAATTAGTTATACATTATTATGATCATATATAACTAATTGTTGGAATTAGGTCCCACCTTCTATCCAAGTAATTAGCCACATGAAAAGTAAGATTTACTTTACTTTTCTTATTTTAATTACTTTTGTTACATTTATTACATTTATTACTTTGAGTAGATTAATAGTATATAGAACATTTGGTTTTTAGTTATTATAATAGAGAAAGAGTTTTAAGAATAATATATTGTAAATAAATAATGTAGAAAAAATTATCCTCAAATGTAAATAAAAGTTTTATTATAAATAAAAAGCTTTCTGCCTAGGAGAAAGTAACAATAATATCTCTAAATAAATATATTTGCTTAAATAAACCTAAAGTATCAGACCTATATTAAAAGTAAACTATTGTTAAAATCTATAATTGTTTCTATTGTTCTTCCATTTGACACTTACTAAACCACATTTTGTTTATTCACTACAAGTTATATAACCAAGTTGTTAAATGAAAAGAAGAACTCTAACACAATTTGATGTATTATAACTTCAGATTAAGAAAGTAGAAAGAAGAGAAGAAAAGACAAGTGTTAATAAAATAATAGGTTAAAGAAAAGACTTAGAAAAGAAGAATATTACTTATCTATAGATAAACTACTTAGCCAAATCTAACACACATATTTTAACTTAGTTGCTATAGGTAATATGAGAATTGAAAAGAATTAGTGACAGACTCATTAAACTATTATGCAATACTATAAAGTCAAATTTATTTTTCTTTTTAAAATAAAAAAAGTTAAACTATTTAAAATAATCTTATTTAAACTTTTTAAAAAATTAATAATAATAAAAATATAATATATTTTATTATTTTAATTTAAATTATATTCTGTTTTAAAAAAATGAAATTTAATTTAAAACTTATTCCTTTACTAATTCAATAAATATTTAATTTTTAAATTTAATTTAATTTTTTAATCTTTTACAAAAATAAACATTTAGTTTTTTTAAAATTTTAATTTTAATTAAGCTTCTTTATAAACTTGTAAAGTTTACAGAAAAACAATTTACCAATATTAAAAATACTAAACACAATATTTATTAACAAATTTTAAAATAATAAAATTCATAATTTAAACTTTAATTAAGCTATTAAAAATTACAAACCAAATTTTAGACATTTACTTTTTTATCAGAATTATTATTTACTTTGAAATAATTAACAAAATAGTACAAATATCTTTATTTTTTTTTGGAAAAAAATATAATAAAAATTATTATTTATAAGTTAAATTAATTATTATTAAGAAATTAAATTACATTATTTCTAAAAAAATTAATAACTTAGATCTTTTTACTATTATAGTTTCTTAACTTTTTTTAATAAATATTTTTGTACTAAAAAATATCTATTTTTTTTTTTTTTTTTTTTTTTAAGGTAAGGTTTTGCTCATATCTTTATTGATTTGTTAAAGAAGCCTCTAGGGGCTTCTCTGGATA
>CAJVQA010002410.1:0-22021 GCA_910591915.1 Cetraspora pellucida | reverse complement strand
ATTAGGTAAAGGATCGGCATACCCGTTCTGCGCCACTTCGATTACCTCCTTCCGGGATTACAGTTCTACAGCTCACAACGGCGATATTTGCTGTATCAGTGATAAGGGAAATCCGTGGAGAAAAGGGAACAATTATAATATTCAGTATAAATATTTTAATTTGTATAGACATTATAGGCAATATGAAGTGATATATCACGAATAAGTGGCATAAGTGGTACGGTCGTTGTTCCTGTAATCTTACCCAGTATCGCCGTCAAAATTTCCACTTTCACGTGACAGCGTTTAAAAATCTTTAAATTCGTTTAAGTTAGGGTTAGTGTTTATAATAGGGCTAGGTTTTAGAGAGGTAATATTAAAATCACTCGAGGAATTTTTTTTGTTAGAGCGCAAAAGATGGTTCCTTTGTTTCCTATGCAAGTTTTTGAGAAATAAGCGATTTTTGAAAAGCGACTGTTTTATTTTGGTCATACTAATAATGTAACGTTACATTAAAACGAAACTCGCTATTGGATGATCATCACGTGAAAGTGAAAATTTGACGGCGATCCTGGGGTAGTTTGTTACTGTATACGTGCTCACGTGATATCATAAAGTGTACTGTTACCCTGCCCGGTTGATTCACGATGTACTGAGGACTACCATAGTGATTGTTTTCCAACTCTCCCGACGTACTGTGGGCAGTTGAGGTTATTGTATTCCGGTTTGAGGTCCAAGAGAAAAGTCCCAGTCGTGGTTTTGTTGTAATTATAAGTATAAGTGCTATTGGTATTATTCGGTTCCCTATACAAGTAAAATAAGCCATACCTACGACCTAATCACACACGCCAAATAAAACCGCCTCTTATCGACTAAGCCTATTCGTAGCATTTGTGTTACAATTATTTAATGTCGCGGATGGATGATGGGTCTCAATTTGAAAATATAAGCTCTACCAAAATTAACTTATACTCTTATTAATAAGTCTAACCCTAAATCCTAACTTGACTATGAAAAAAGAAACCAATAAAAAAGGTTTTAAAAATCGTACATAAAATCGATCCAGATTTTACGATCATCCGATTTCACAATCACCCGCGACATTTAATAAGTGAAACGCGATGCATTGTTCTTATGTAAAGTATAATCAATAAGGTAGCTGCGCAACGCAGTCACTCCAAAACCAGGAACGGGAAATTTTTTGAGCATGTGCAAGGTTATTGTGTCATATTGATATATATTATGAATGCTTGATATTAAATTACTGTTTACTTATCATACGTTTGTAGAATCTTCTTATTACATGCTTTGTAGATTTGTATTTTATAAATTGTAGATGTAATAAAAGTATGCAATATTTTAAATATGAGAACTAGAATATAATTACGAGGACAGCTTCGCTGTCCAGTTTTAACCAATAATCAGATATATTAGGAAGTGTGATGATGACATGATGTTGTTAGTTGATGATAATTTGATAATTTGATAATGCTTCATTTTCTTGTTTCAAATTTAGTTTAAGCTCTCATGTTGGTCTCTCTTTACTTGGCTTGTTCATTTCAGGTCTTGCTTTACATCTTAGACTTACTTCAAGCTTAGCTTTACATTTTTTATGTTTCAGTCTCACTTCGTTCTGCTGAGTTAAGACTAACTTTATATTTTCTATTCTTTGACATAGTTTTGTTTAGTTTCGTCTTTAAGCTCCACATTTTTTACATCATATGAGTGCCACCAAGGGATAGGAATTTAAGATTGTAACTTGTACTTAGTCTTTGAAAAGTCTAATAATATGTCGATTATCAGATTTTTAAAGAGCTAAGTCCAATAAGTTAATTTGAATTCTCTCAACACTTATATATAAAAAGTGATACTGTATTTACAAGTTTTAAGTAAGATTCATAGTCACATGATCGTCGCTACGATTTTTCGAGTACCTTTGATGATAAATATTTATTATTTCTTCTTTACAAAATTTGGCTACTAATTATTAGCAAATAGTCTATCTACCTTCTGACCTAGTTGATGACTAATAAATTATAACATTGTGAAGCGACATAAACAGTAAAAGCAATAGAATTAATACAACAGGAGGAACCGTCGATGTTACACGACTGATTCTTCACCCGGTGCGCAACATATAAAAAAATCATTTTACAATATCAGATCATTCCGCTAGTACATGTTATGATTATAATCCCACACCATTTTTATTATAATAAAATGGTGTGGGATTATAATCATAACATGTACTAGCGGAATGATCTGATATTGTAAAATGATTTTTTTTATATGTTGCGCACCGGGTGAAGAATCAGTCGTGTAACATCGACGGTTCCTCCTGTTGTTTTCTATTAGTAATTGTTGGATTCTATCGTATAGTTACGTAATTGCGTAGTATTTTCAATCTGGTGATCGTTAGAGTTAGTTATAATAGCAACGTAATTACATCGTTAGAGTTTATCAGTTATATAGTAACGAGTTTTTTTCCAGACAAGATAATTTCTGTTTTTTCTGCTAACCCGACTTTGTCTGGTTTTTTCGTCCCGCCCTTGTTTGTTCGAGTTTTGTTTTGATGAGGATTTGGTCTATCGGACGGCAGCCAAGTCCATATTAAGTAGGCGACATGTCGGACGACAGTCACGAAAATTGGTTGTTTTTATTCACAGTGGGTTCGAATTTGGCCTGTCGGACGACAGTTAAATCAAGGGTAAGTGGCCTATCGGGACGATAATCACGAAAAAATTCGCATTCAGATTAACGTTGCACACGGTTGCATTTTTATTGGCACGATTATTTTCACTTTTATTTGTGCCTTGATTAGTACTTTTACTTGAACTTTATTTGCGCTTATTTGCACTTTGTCGATACTCTTTAATTCTGCATGGTCTAGAAAGTTTGCACGAAGTAGCAGAGACAGAATACCCGTAAATGTACTTCATTGTCTTCATGTATTTTGGTGTCTTGTCACAACACCTCTTCGATGAGTGACAAAAATGATCCATATTATAATAGTATGCACATTAAAGCGCACGAAATGTTTCATGCGCATGATATCGCATGATAAAAAATAGGCAAAAAAAAAGAAAAAACAATCAAGAGGAGGTAAATCTTGATGAGATAAAATGGAGTCATGCGCATGATTCCGCAATCATGCACACGCAAGAAACCCATCTCTAAACCGAATGCAAGATTTTGTAGACGAACACCCTGGAGTTTGTCGTAAACCATACTCTCCATTTTCACTTACGGAAAACTCTGTTCTTGGTAAAAGTAATCATATGACGCATATAAAAGAATATAAAAAGAAATACCTAATCAAAAGCATGTATTTGTACAGAAACGCTTGACTTGCCACTTGACCATTCACCCCGTTCCTGATATACATGTAAATTTAATTTGATGATTAAATTTAAGGCAAGTGCGAGTAAGGGCAGATTATAAAAATTTTGAATTTGCGGAATTTTTTCTTTTATAAATCGTACGTGCATGCGTAGTACCATTTATGTATATTCGATTTAACGTCACGCTGGTACACAAACAATTACCAATTACATCCATCGGTGCAATAAAAATATGCAAATATCATTATAATAATGAGATGATTCTTATTCGGATTAAATTATATATTAAATTCATCTCTCTTGACTTATTAGGCTGTACTTTTAAAATGAATTACTACTTAATTTCAATTTTTACGTTTTTTGGTTATATTTTGTATAAATGTTATATTTATCCTTTATATCTGTCACCATTACGTAAAATACCAGGTCCACCGGGCAACAATTTCATTTTTGGACACCTTATCTCTCTTTTTAAAGATAAGCAAGGTGAAGCTTTTATTCACCTAGCAAAGCAATATGGTGGAATAATTCGGTTTCATGCATTATTGAATAAACCTTATATATCGATTTCTGATCCAAAACTTGTTCAGCAAGTATTAATAAATCGTTCATACGAATTTCCAAAATACTTTATAAGCAAATCTATGATAAAAGATCTTGTTGGCGAGGATGGCATTTCATTTTCCCAAGGAGATGCTCATAAACGGCTAAGAAAATTGATTAGTCCTTCATTCGCTTTTGCTAATATCAAGGTATTTTTTTACTATTATTAATATTGTCATCAATTAAAAACATCAATCATTATGTTGATTATTTTGATTTTCTAAATTTTAAGGAAGTGCTTCCAATATTCATTCAAGCTGGTCACAAATTGAAAGATGCTTGGTTGAAACAAATTGGTAATAAGAAAGAGGAAAGAATTACGATTACCGCGTTAATTCCAAAGATAACATTAGATGTTATTGGCCTTGTTGGTATATATTAGTCTGTATTCTTTTACATATTACTGTATTAGATTTTATCAATAACATTTTTTAATCTTAATAATAATCAAAATGATTCAATAGGATTTAATTATGAATTCAATTCTATTACTTCAGACTCTGAATTAGCTCGAGCATATCATTCAATAACTAATAAAAGGCCTTCGTTTTTATATATGGAGCTTTTAAACATTTTTCCATTCATCAAAAAAATTCCAACCTCTTATAACAACCAATACTGGAATTCTATTAAAACCATCGATAATGTTACTGAGAAACTAATTGCTGAACAAAAAAATGCCACTGTTCGAGGAAAAGATTTCTTGTCTTTATTAATAAAAATAAATGAAAATTTGTCTATTAATGAACAATTAACACATAAGGGATTACGTAGTATGGTAAAAATATATTTAATTATAGTATATAACTTTATTAATTTTTATTTAACTTACAAATTCATTAAATTTCAGGTTATGACATTACTTTTTGCTGGACATGAAACAACTAGTAGTTTACTAACTTGGGCGCTATATTATCTCGCAAAAATTCCTGATATTCAGGATCATCTTCGTAAAGAAGTACTTGATAAATTTCCCGATCGTAATTATTTTCCAACTTTTGAGGAAATTGATCATTTGAAATATTTGGAATGTGTCTTTAAAGAATCTTTAAGGATTAGTCCACCTGGTATGGATCACTATTTATTTCTTGATTTTGTTCAATTTATTTACTCTATTTATTTTTTTTTATCTCTATTTTAAAGTAACTGCTCTCACGCGTTATTGTTCAAAAGATGAAATTATGAATGGTTACGTTACTCCAAAGGTATTTTCATAAATAACTTTATAGTTCAATTTATTTTGATATTGATATTACTATATTTAAAATTTTCTTTTAGGGAACTCAATTCATTATTCCTATATACGCAATCCATCATGATCCTTTAATTTGGGGTGATGATGTTGAATCTTTTAATCCATCTCGATGGCTTGATCCAGAAATAAAATCAAAAATTTCAAATAATAATTTCTTACCTTTCGGTGCCGGTGTAAGAAATTGTTTAGGAATGAAAATGGCTCAGTTAGAATTTAAATGCGTTATACCTATAATTATTAGGAACTTTGAGTTTAGATTAGTTGAAGGATTTACGTTTAAAAAGTCGACAAATGGTTTATGTAAACCAATTCCTGGAATTGATTTATTTGTTTCAAAAGTGGATTATTAATCTTTTTCCTTAAAATAAGATCATTATAAATAATTGGTGTTGTTTTAAACTATATTGATTTTTTGTGTCTTAAAATGGTTTCCCCAATCAAGCAATAACATTTTAATTATATTGTTATTAAATGTGTCTATTTTAATAATAAAAACTAATTAAATTTTTACAGTTTGAAATAAATAAGTTTTTTAACCCTTTAATAATAATAATATTATTATTATTTTGAATTGTGAAAAAAAATTTTAGATGTTAAAATTGTACTACTTAAAGAGTACTACATAAAAGAGTAGATTACACCTAAAATTTTTTTTAGTGTTTGATTTTGCTAGGAACAAAGTGCAACGAAGAATATACCAAGAACGTAGTACAATAAAGAGATTTTAATGGCAAGTGATGTGATGTGTACAATTTTCAGCATGACTTTGCCTTTTATATTTGTATGTACTGACGCGAGTGAAACGGCGAGTCAGTTGCTTCTCGAACGGATATGTCGTGTAATCTACGAATGGCTTAGTCGCTAAGAGGCGGTTAGATTTGGAGAGTGGTGTGTTTATGATCGTAGGTTTTACAAGGTAGCGAAGGCTAGGGAATTATGAGGGTCAAACTTCATTACAAGCACGAACTCTGCATACTTCTTCAGAGGGCTCGAAGCCTTTATTATATACTTTCTTTTTCATAGTATGCATTATACATCTTATCTGTGATATATTACTTATGCTTATTATACCTATTATAATGTCTATACTAATTATACCTTTTATCTCACCGATTTTCCTTATAACACTGATATCCCTTAAAGACCCGATATGATGTTTACAACTTATACGACGTATAATACCGGGAAACCCATCTTAGGTAAAAGATCGACATACCCGAGAGAGCATGACTTAGGTCATGCGGTGAATATTTCATGACAAAATCGTCACTCATGGATCACGTGTTTCGGGTCTAACATTTCTCCTTCACTTAGTATATGTGTACCACGCATATAATTACAAAGAACTTGACGGTGGAGTTTAAATGTGGAGTTCTTAGGGTTTTAGAAATCTTTAAGAAACAATTTTGATTAGGAGCACAGAGTTAAGAAGTTAAGACCACCTAGGCTTTTCTTCACTTCACTGATATGGTTTTTTTTTTAACCTTTATTGCAGCTCTTTATCCACAGGCACTTCACACTTTTTGTGCAGATCTTACTCCTTGCCAGACCAGGCTCTATCATTACGACTTACAGGCAGGTTCACCTCACTTCTTGTCTCAAGACTTTAGCTTTAATATTGAATTTTTTTGGTTCATCTTATAGTCATCACCAAAATAATACCATCAAACTGGTGTCAGCATTTTGTTTACTTCTCAATGAGATATGTTGTGTAACCTACAAATGGCTCAGGTGATAAGAGGCAGTTAGATTTGGCAAGTAGTGTATTTATGATTGTAGGTTTTACAAGGTAGCAAAGGTCAGGGAATTATAAGAATCAAACATTATTATAAGCACAAACTCTGCATACTTTTTTCAAAAGGCTTGAAGCCTTTATTATATACTTTCTTTTTCATAATATGCATTATATATTTTATTTATGATAAATTATTTATGCTTATTATACCTATTATAATGTCTATACTAATTATACCTTTTATCTTACCAATTTCTCTTATAACATTGATATTCCTTAAAGACCTAATATAATGTTTACAACTTATATGATATATAATGTCAGAAAACCCATTTTAGATAAAATATTGGCATACTTAAGAGAGCATAACTTAGGGTCATACAGCAAAGATCTCATGACAAAATTGTTACTCATGAATTATATGTTTTAGATCTAACACTATGTAGTCCTATATAAAAATTGAATTTCCTTATATCAAAAAAATCCTGAACTGCTAGGCAAAAAGATATAGGTTATAGTATATCAAAAATTCACTATATATCTAACATTAACAATCATGTCTTATAAATAAAACTTTATTCTGAAAACATTTATTTAGAGGTAAGATTTTGTATAGACTAGTCTGAGTTGGATATTTCAAGTTCAGAACCAGCTTATATTTAATTAGATAAATTCAAATCTAGTCTATGACCAAATAGTACAATCTATAGATTCAAAGAGCACAAACTGTAAACTGTTTATTTCTAAATTAAGCTTAAGTTCATAATTTTAACATCATATAATAAGAAAAATAATAATGATATTTATAATTTTGGCTAATCAGATTAATAATAGACTATTTATAGATCTTTGAATCTGGATTCAATTATTCATAGTCAAAAATTTTTGAACTAAGACATCCTATATTGGTCCAATCTATAGATGCTCCATGGATAGTCCAGCCTATGTGAAACCCTACTTAAAGGTTAGAAGTTAGTTATAATAATAAATTTTTGCATTATTTGTATTTTTTTACAATTTTTTATGTTTTTTTGCATTTGTTTTGTCATATGAGATTCTGTAATTTTATTGGATTCAGATATGGTCAGAAGTGATCTTTAGTAATCTTTAGCTTAGAATTTTTTTGATATAAGAATACTATGAATAGTAGAAACATAATCCCAGAAGCACATAACAGAGAATGATCAATGTAGTGCAGTTATATAATAAATGACTATATTAATCATCTACCTAAAATTGGTTTTTCAGAATTATCAGTCATAAAAGTCATTTAGAAAATATAAGGATAATAGATAATAAGAGTTTTAAGAAAAAACTATAAGTAAAGAGATATATAGTATTTAGAGGATTTAAGTAATATAGAACATCAAAAGTGTATATATTAAATATATATTTAATATGTTTATTAGCTATAGGAATGCATATATAATAGAACAGTATATAATAAAGGCTTTAAGTCCTATAAGAAGCAGAAGTTGATGCTTGCAATACATTTTGACCCAAATACTTTTCTGCTTATATAATATTATATTATAAAACTTATGATCATAAACATACTACTTGCCAAATTTAATTGCCTTTTATCAACTAAGTCATTTATAGGTTATATGACATATTCATTTGTCAAGCAACTGACTCACCATTTTGCCTATATTATTTTGGTGATGACTGTAAATCTGACATCTAAGAACAGCTGAACTGTGGAATAAGATTAGTATCTCAATAGTATATGATGTGTAATAAGATAGGAAAAGACAATTGATTAGTAAAAGAATAAGTACCAAAAAAGAAAAAAATACAAAAAATTTATCTAACATCTTAGAGACTAGAGAAAATAGAAGTCATAATAAAGAAGACTTAAAGAAGCTCCTCAAAAGAAGCTTGATGCTTATATTATAAAAAAAAAGCACCTTGTCAGTAAATGCTCAAATATAATAGCATTAGAACAGAAATATGCAGTCTTATTTAAAGCATTTATCAATAAACAAGCTCAAAAAGTCTAATAAACTATTAATAAAACCTTTGAATATCAAAATCTTAATAAAAGACAAATTCTCTAGGCTCTAGAATTTGTTTTAGAAGTGCTAGAAAATTATTAAAAAAGTTCTTAAGTTGAAAAAATAGCCTATCTAAATGTTAACTTATTAGGTATTAAGACACTCACTATGTTTTTAGTGAAAAGGTCTTTTGAAAGTTTTTAAAATTTGCTTAGTAAAACCCTATTAGAAAAGACCAGCCTTGTCCATAACAGAAATTCTTGATACCTACTACATCCTGGAAATGTTAATAAAAGAGAATGATATTTTGATGAATAAGATTAAAGATTCTATGCCTTTAGTAATTCCAAGTCTGGATGCTTTCTTAATGCTGTTCTGTTGCCAAAAGGACTTGATTAACAAAATACTTGACTTCTATCTTGTTTTAGAAGAAAAAGAATATAGAACAGGCATTAAAAAGAAAGAAAATAATAGAACAGAAGTTAAAAAAACTGAATGAATTGAAGTTGAAAAAGACAAACATAAAGTGGTCAAATACTTTTAAAAAGCTATCAACATGGATTATATTAAAGAAAATTTTAATATTAGATATCATTATGAACATGAAATTAAAGTTAAAAAGGCAGAACAAGAATTTAGTAAATAAGTAAAAGACAAAGATAGCTTAGAAGATGAGTTGGAAGACTTAATCAACAGTTACTTAAAAACTCTAAAAACCTGGACACCTAAATATAATATATTTGAAGAACCAAAATTTGCTAAAATAGTCAAATCCAAGACTTCTGTTTATTACCAAAAACCAGCAGAAATTGAACATGTTAATGGAGCATATAAGGTTGAATATTGTTATAAAAAAGAAATTAAAGTTAAAAAGAATAAAAATAAGAGAATCAAGGTTATAAAAGAAGAACATAAGACATCTTTATTATCAAAAACTTAATAATATGAAAGATAAAAAGGAAGCATTTAGAAGGCCTCCTATGATCACAGAAATAAAATTTAAATCTAAAGCTAACAATGATGAACCTAAGACTGAAAAGAATAAATTTAAAGTTTCAAAGACCAACAAAAATTTGCAAAAATAAAAAAGCTAATAGAACATATTCTGTTAGTTATTGTTTTGAACATGTAATTGAAGTTAAAAAGACTGATAAAAATAGCAGTTCAAATGAACAAAACAGTGCTATATTCTGTAATGAAAAGGGAACTAAAATCTACTGAAATCTAATAAAGAACCCCTGAAAGTAAAGCCAAAAAGAATGAATATGATTCTTGCAATAGCCCTCTAAAATCATATAAGTTGGGCCTTTCTGTTGACATGTATAATATTGGACATTGGACATTGTCATTGAAATGGAATAGTTGTCAAAAAATATAAATAAAAAGCCTTCATTTATTATCAAAGACATGCTGAATTGAGTAATGCTAATAGTGCATATAATGTTGGTTATTGTTAACAGAATGGGATTGAAGTTCAAATAAATGAATATAAGGTGTTCAAAGATTATGAAAAATCAGAAAACCTAGGATATACTAAAGAAGTATATAAGGTTGGACATTGTTATTACAACAAAAATTATGTTATTAAGGATAAACATCAAGCAATTACTTGGTATCAAAAAGCAGCTAATATGAATAATAATAATAAAATATTCAAAGTTGTTACTGTTATCAAAATGAAATGATAACCAAGAAAGTAATTAAAACTAAGGCTCCTGCACAAATTTGTTAATAAATCCTATTGAAAAGCCTAAACAAAGCCTGTAAAGATTGAAAAAAAGGGTTAATGAGTTCAAAAAATTGATTCAAGATGATATAAAAGCAATAAAAAAACTATACCAATTTGAGTCTGAAGAACTTCCACCATTTAGTAATATAGAATATAGTCTTGAATATTGTTATCAAAATGGAAACTGCTTTGAAAAAGAGAAATTAAGTAGTAAATATTTGAATAGTACTATGAGTATATTGAAGAAAAAGTATTATATCAAATTAAGTACATAAATATTAGTTCAAATGAAGCTTATCAATACTTACCAATGTATAAACCATGTACCTGCATTTTTGATCTTGGTGAAAAATTGTTTCTGTTGTTCTACTTTGTTTCATGAAACTCAACTTTGTTGATCATCTATCTAAAATAGGTTTTCCAGGTTTATTAGTTATAAAAGTTATTTAAAAGATATTAAGGTAATAGTGGTGATAAGGGTTTTAAGGAAAAATTATAAATAAAGAAATATATTGTATTTAGAAACATTAAGTAATATAGAACATTAAAAGTGTATATGTTAAATAATATATTTAATATGTTTAATAGCTATAAGAGTATATATGTAATAAAACAGTATATAATAAAGGCTTTGAGCCCTATAAAAAATAAAAGTTAGTATTTGCAATACATTTTGATCCAAATACTTTTCTGTTTATGTAATATTTTATTATAAAATTTATGATCATAAACATACTACTTGCCAAATCTAACTGTCTCTTATTGACTAAACCATTTATAATTTACATAACATATCTATTTGTCAAATGACTGACTTGTCATTTCACTCATGTCAGTACTCATAATAATCAATTAGTAAAAAATTTTTATGTAATATTCATACTGAACTACTATGGCAGTGGTATAGTTACAATAAAATTTCAGTTTTTTAATATTTTTTGAGCTATAAAATAAGTAGCTGCATAATGTTATTATATGAAACCAGGAACAGAAAAAATTTACACAGACAATATTTTAGTTACAAGAAACCATATTTTTCATTGCAATCAATTCTTAAAATAAAAAAATAACTCTTTATAAAAGAAGTTGATAGTACTTGCAATTTGAATATTGGTTTTAATTTCAATAATATGCCTAAAAACCTATTGTTATAAGTTTTATGTTCGAGTTTAGAGATAGAGTTAATGGGACAGATTGTTGCTTGAAAAATGATTATATTGCATAATGTTCCTCAAAGATATAGAGATGGTTTTCAATTTGGCACAAGGTTAAGATGATCAATAAGAAGCATTACAAGATGAATATTATGATTTTTTTTAAAAAGCATATTGTATTAGTTCAAAAAAGCTTTTATTAATTGTATTATCTTGTAGAAGCAATACAATTATAGAGTTATATTATTATATGATTCTAAATTATGAACTTGAACTCTAGTTTTGGGAAAAAGAAATTTTACTCTTTTTATAATGAATTAACTGTGAAAAGAGCCTATACAAGACCACAACACTTCTTATTATTATTAATACTTTTTAACTATTTTTATTCTAATCTTTACCTCTTCTATACAACCTTTCATTACTTTAACATTTCTTACAACTTTTATAGAACCAATGAGAAATGTTTTAGTTTTACTATTTCAGAACTAGAACCTATAATATTGACTTCAATTACACTTCCTTTAACATTATCTTACAGCTAATCCAAGTAGAGTAGGTGAAGTCAACATCTATTTTTAGTGTTAACAGGTTGATCCAGTTGACCTTTCTTTATTTGGAGGGTGGTGGAATCCTATATGAAGACTTGTGTTTTTTATATAACTTATTTTGAGCTAAATATACATGTTTCAGATAAATCATCATAGGCACCTCCAATTAGATAAGTATGCTATAATAATATTCATTTATAAGTTCTATAAGATGTTGGTTTTATTTTTGACTAAAGATGTGAAAATTGAAATTTTTTTGAATCTACTGTATAGCCTGCACAACCTCAGTCCCTAGAGCCTTTTACTCATTAAGTTTCATATTTATATATATAAAACATCTACTTTATATATATAAAGTTGGACTCTTATTATTTTAATTAATGATTCAAGATTAGTTTAAATGTCAGTTTTTGTTTTTTTTGCATTTTTTTTTACTTTTTCTTTGCATATAGGTGAATTGATAATTTTGGTCAAATTTGCAGATTATTTGGGCAGATCTAAAACAAAACAACTTTAAATATAATTAAATAATTTGCATGTTTGATCAGAATTATGAATGATGGATATAATAATCAGATAATGCAGATCTGTTTTTCTTTTAGGCTGATCTGAACTGATTTCTGATTAGTAATTCAACATGGATTATAAAGCTAGCTAGAATTATAAAAATTGCATCGTGCAACCTAAAAAATGCCTGTACAGTATTCTATTTCTATTTTTGACATTATTAATGAAGTTAATGTCTGACTGCTATATAGTTGATTAACTAGCATCACTTAGTTCTGATGAATCTGACCCAAAATTCTGGGACTCTGCAAAAATTTATGAAACATATCTGTATTTAGAAATGATTGACAGGTTTTTTCACTTAAGTCTTTGATGATCAATAATTATCATTTTATCAGCCCAATAAAAAATTCAATGAAAAAAAATGAAAATTACCAAATATTTAACATTGAGGCCTTTAAATTTATATTGAAACACTAATTTTTGTGTTTAAAAAACTTATTTTTACTATTCTTTGTTATAGCATCTTTGATTTTACAGATGTATATACTTATTTAAGTTTTTTTAAAAAAATATTAAATGAATAAGTCATGTGGACCAATCAATTCCAAGATTTTGCATACAGAGGCATTTGTTCCTAGTATCTACCTTTTAAAGTATTGTTTGGAGTGCTACACAAAGTTATGATAACAAATTACCCAATCATATATTGAGAATTGTACATTTATATTTGAGTTGCCTTAAACTATAATATATATATACTCATGTATATAAATACAGATGCAATAGTTAAGCCACCAGTATAAGGTGTAAAATGGTATACGAAAAATAGGCAATGCATAACAATATGTAATGAATAGAGTCATGAGGACCAATCAAGTGCCAAGAATTGTACATGCATATTAACTTGCCTATAAACTATACACTATATGTATGTTGTACAAACTCTGTTTCTGGTAAAAAACTCTTCATTATATTAAAATATACTATCTACTAAACTCTCATGTGAAATTTCTAAATAGATTAATATACAGAATGTCAAGAAGGTATATGGCAATTTTCTGCTAAATTGTAAACTTCAAATTGTATTCTATTGACATTCTACATATTAATTAATTTGAAAATTTTATGTAAAAGCATAATGGATAGCAAATTTTAATAAAATAGAGAGCTTTTTTTTATAAACTGAAAAACAATAGATTATTACATTCATGTTAATAATTAAAATACTGCACTGACAGTATAATTTCAATAAAAATTTAATTATTTTTCAAAAAATGAAAAAAGTTCTATATTTTATTAAAATTTGCTATCTATTATGCTTTTACATAAAATTTTTAAATTGATTAATATGTAGAATGTGAAGAAGATACAATTTGAAGTTTACAATTTTTAGCAGAACTTCTCAACATTCTGTATATTAATCTATTTAAAAATTTTACATGAGAGTTTAGTAGATAGCATATTTTAATACAACAGAGAGCTTTTTTTTATAGCTCGAAAAATAATAAATAACTGAAATTTTATAATAACTTAAAGGTGCTATAGTAGTTTATTATAAATGTTATATGCAAAATTTTTACTAATTGATTTTCATATAAGGCTATACATATATTTGATTTACATAGTACATTGAACACCCCAATATTTCACAGCTCACAGTACATTTCTTTTATATCATAGTATAAATTTTCTATTCATAACTCTATTTTCATTGCCTAAGGTATCAATTTGTTTATACTAAGTGTAAATTTTCTAATTTTTACCTGATCTAGACTTGCACAAAAAAATATAACTTATTATATTGTTGCATGTTAGTGTAGTATTCTTGTAAAATTTTTTTTTGGACTCAATATTACTTCTAATTCAAGATTTCAATTAGCATTGTTTTTTAATCTTTGCCGATTAAAAAATAACTTAGCTGATTCAATAATTGATGACATATTGTTATGAATAGATTCAACTCTAGGACCTTAAGGAAATGTTGTGTAATAACCCACAATCTGCATCATGAAAACCATCATATCATGATATTCATGACCCAAGACAAATCAAGCTTTTTATTGGGTGATGGCACTGATCTATTGAAGAAAAAGCACCTGTCTGATTTGGAATTCAACTGTCAAAGTAATATTACTTTGACAGATAAAGTCTGTAGCCATGTCAATGCATCTTTATATATTGCATTGTATGACATTGTGGGATGATAGGAAAAATGCTAAAGTAACAATAAATAAATTGTAGGAAAAAAGAAAAGAATGTTAGTAAAAAAGTGTCAAAGCCATGTTCCAAGTTACCCTTTTCCTTCCAAAATGTTCTATAAAGATAGTGCCTCTTTGTCTTATAGTAAGTAGATCTTTCACTCTCTTAATATAGAACATACAGAACCATCTTGTAAAAACTGAATCATCTTTTAACTTGTAACCTGCCCTATAAAATAAAATAAAGTTTATAATTAGTAAAGTACTAGTTGTTAAAATAAACAAATAAATTTAATAAAACTAATACGTTTCTTTAAACTTCTCTGGTAATGTTCTTAAGACTGCTCTAGATCATTGCCAAATCGAATCCACCTCACCTGCCTTGAGCAACATTATGTGACATCAATGAATTCGAAGTAACAATTTGTTACATTCTATTTTGTTCTTATAATGCTGTTTCTGACCTATTGACCTGTATTAATATTATTGTATAAATATAAATAACTTACCTATTACAGTGATCTAATGATTAAAGGTGTACTATCACATTAATATTGTAAGCCTTAATCATAGAATGTCTAAAGTAGAGTAGTGTTATTCCAGAATCAGTGAGTCTGTTACTAAATTAATCTAACTCTCAAGTAACCTATAGCAGCTAAGTTGAATTAGACATGTTAAATTTGGCTAGATGGTTTATCTGTAGGCAAGTTTTAATCTTCTCTTTAGAGCTTTTCTTTAATATGGTCTTCTACTAACTCTTTGTCTTCTCTTTATCTTCTCTTTATCTTCTCTTTATCTTTTCTTCTCTTTATCTTCTTTTTATCTTCTTTTTATCTTCTCTTTATCTTCTTTTTATCTTCTCTTTATTTTCTCTTTATCTTCTCTTTATCTTCTCTTTATCTTCTCTTTATCTTCTCTTTATTTTCTTTTTATCTTCTCTTTATCTTTTCTTTATCTTTTCTTTATCTTCTCTTTATGCCTCAACCAGAGATTACACTATGTCAAATCAGAGTTGGAACTTCTCTTTTAGTAACAGTCTTGTTACATAACTTGTGATGAGCAATTAACTTGTAAGGTTAAGAATTTATTTGAATAAATAACAAGATAACAATAAGGTTTATAATAATTTATTAGTTTGTATAGAGTAGACTTTCACTTGTATTATAGATCAAGTATTTATTTGTTATTTGGGAATTTGTTATTAGAAATTTGTTATTAAGAATATGAAAATTGTTTTCTCCTAAGGCAAAAATGCCCTTTATTTATAATAAATGTTTTGTTCACATTTACAGTTAATTTCTTTTATAAACACATTAGATTTCTTATATTCTATATTCTAAGTAAGTCTAATAAAACACTAATATTTTATTTAACTCATATGTAGGCTAAGTCATAGAAGTGATATAAGTAACAGAAATAATATTTCCATTATGTCTATGTGATCTTGGATCAGGTCAGAATTGTTATTTTGATTCAGTTACCTGTGATCCTGAAATTTGGACTCACAGTAGATACTTTATACTATATTTTATTGAATTAACTTTAGAGTTAGAGCCATTTTATATTAAGATTAAGTTAGGTTTTAGATAGTATATATAAGCAAAATTACCTTTCTGATATTTTTAATTAATCTACTTAAGGTAGATTTAGACTGCTGTTTTTCATATATTTTAGGTTTTTCATTTTTATTTCTTGTTTGCTCTATTATTTGATTGGCTTAAAGGCATATAATTCTGCACTGCTTTAGATGACCTCTGAAATCAGCTCTAATGCTATTAATATGAGTAAAATGGTGAGCCAGTCATTTCTCAATAAAATATCATGTAACCTATGAATGGCTTAGTTGATATAATTGTAGGTATTATATTAAAAATGAAAGCAATGTTTTCTTATTAGAGGACAAAAGTTCTTTTATGAATCACAAACACTGAATCCTCGTTGTAGGACTTAAGGCCTTTATTATATACTTTTTTACCAGGAATGGAGTGAAATGAAGTGTATACCAGAAATAGAGTTTGTACAACATACAACATATGTATACCAGAAATAAAGTTTGTATAACATACAACATAGTGTATATCAGAAATTAAGTTTGTACAATGTACAATGTAGTGTATAGTTTATAAATAGTTCAGATGTGAATGTACAAAATCTTGTATCTTATTGGGTAATCTGTCATCATAACTTTATATAGCACCCTGAACAATACTTTAAAAGAAACAAATGCCTCTGTATGCAAAATCTTAGAATTGATTGGTCTGCATAACTTATTCATTATTAAATATTTTTAAAAAAATTATAAATGAATATATACATTCATAAAATCAAAGATGCTATAATAAAAGATAGTAAAAATAAGTTTTTTAGATACAAAAATTAGTGTCTCAATATAAATTTAAAGGCCTCAATGCTTAATATTTGGTAATTTTTATTTTTTTCATTAAATTTTTTATCAGACTAATAAAATAATAATCACTGATCATTAAAGACTTAATTGAAGAAATTTATCGATTATTTCTAAATACAGATATGTTTTATAGATTTTTAATGTTTTTTGCAAGGCCTCAGAATTTTGTGTCAGATTTATTAGAACTCAGTAATGACTTCATTAATAGGTTTTTAGGCTTAGTTACTGAAATTCAAACCAATATTCAAATTGCAAGTACTATTAACTTCTTTTATAAAAAGTTGTTTTTTTATATCAGAAATGTATTGCAATGAAAAATATAGTTTCTGGTAACTAAATAGTGTCTGTGTAAATTTCTTCTATTCCTGATTTTATGCAACAATGTTGTGCAGCTACTTATAGTTTATAGGTGATTCTGATGTGGATGTACAAAACCTTGGATCAGATTAGATAATTGATTTATGTGACTTTATCTTATGATTTTCATATTAGAAACTTACTTAAGAGTAAAATAGTATGTGCAATTTTTAATATATATTTGGGATATCCTTTATTGTAACTTTGTATAGCATTTGAACAATATGTAGATACTATGTCTCTGTATGCAAAGTATTGGAATTGATTGGTTCACATAACTTATTCATAGTTCAGTAAAATAAATTTAAAACTTATAGATAAGCATATACATCTTTAAAATTAAACATACAATAACAAATAATAGTAAAAATAAGTTTTTTGGCACAAAAATTAGTGACCCAATGTAAATTTAAAGGCCTCAATGCTAAATATTTTGTAATTTTTATTTTTTTCATTGAATTTTTTATCTGGCAAATAAAATAATAATCAATAATTATTAAAGACTTAATTGAAAGAATTTGTTGATCATGTAGATATATTTCATAGATTTTAATGTTTTTTGCAGAGCCTCACAATTTTGAGTCAGATTCATCAGAACTAAATGATGCTAGCTAACCAACTATATAGCAGTCAGACATTGACCTTATTAATAGATTTTTAGGTTAAGTTACTAAATTCAAAACCAATATGCAGATTGCAAATACTATTGACTTCTTTTATAAAGAGTTATTTTCTTTTACCAAAAATGGATTGAAATGAAAAATATGGTTTTCTATGACTAAAATGGTATCTGCATAGATTTCTCCCATTTCTGATTTTGCATGCCAACATTGTGCAGCTACTTATAGTTATATGGAGAGTAAAATGTTGTATGCAAATATGGGCTTCTGATTGGGTATAGTTCTAAATGGTATAGAATTCTGATTTATATCTTGTTTATCTGGCATGCAGACTTGCAGTGATTTTATTTGATTAACTATTTTATAAAAATTGCATCAAACAATTCAAACATATTTATTGTATAAAATTTAACTAATCATATTTGTATTACTTATGTGTAATAAATTTTTTATTATTTTAAATAAAACAATCTTGCACTATAATTAATAAAGAAACTGTTAAATAATTTTTTAAGTAATCTTTGATAATACAATAATTTATTATAAAATTATTGATTAATTTTAATCCAATTTTATTGGTCATGAATATTTGTTATGTTTGTGTATAGTTCTGCAATAAATTAATCATTTAACTTATTCCAACTTGATGATACCTTATACAGGTTAATCTCTTGTTATTGAGAGTTATATTGAGAGATTTATCAAAATGGTGTTTGAGTTAACATTACCTTTTTGATGCAGTTGGTTACTACTTATATTGTTAATACAGTTATAGCATATAGTAAATCTGTGACATAATGATATTCTCTACAATAATGATTTATCTATAAGTGAAAAATTTGTGCCAGGTTTTGTCGATCATGGTCAATAAAATTAAGCTCTATCAAGAAAATTCCTCTCATAATTTTGATATATACTTTCAATTCTAAATTTTTTTTTAATTCAATCTAACCTAATTTAAACCTAATTTAATATTAACTTTAAAATTAGCTTAATACAAGTCAATGTTGTTCAATCTAGGCAGATAATCAACAAAGTCTTATACAGATTTTATTTGTAATTTGTTACATCTTCAAATCAAATGAAAAAAAGACTTAATCTTTTACAAATAAACCTTTTTTGATGTTTATAATTAGAACAAGATGAGTATTATTTTTTTTTATCACAGTTATAGAAAATTAATTTTGTTTTGAAAGAATTTTTTCTTTTAAAAACTATACATACTATTATGATTTCTATATGACTGTTCTAATTTGTAGTTTTGTACAGTACCAATTTATTGTATATCTGTAATAATCATCTGTCATATTATTATATTAGAGATACTAAACTAACTAAGTTAAATATAAATAATCAGATAAAAATATAAAGCTATAATATAAAAAAGATAATAATAAAAAATAAAGAGATAGCATAATTATAATTCATTACATGCATGTCTAACAAGTTAAACAAAATTAATTTAATTTATCAGTTTATATTTTTTTATTAAAAGAAAAGAAATGATTGCTTATATAAGAAATTTATTAAAATTTTTTTTTAACCAAAAAAGATTTATTTAACTTTGTTCATCTTCTATGTTTATTTAATATTTTTTAGATTTTTCAGAAAATCATATATATTTTAAATTTTTTTTACTAAAAGAAATAATAAAACAGAGTAATTTAAATTAAATCAAATTGGTTTGACCTTATCCAATAATATTAAAATTTTAAATTTAACAAATTGCATTCTTTATTTGACAAATATTAATAAATAAACTGTAAATTATAATATAACCTTTTGTTTTTGGTTTTGTGTAACAATGTCATGCAGCTACCTTATTACATAAGGCTTATTATACATTTGATTCATGATATTGCACTTATACTCATTATACTAATTATAACATCTATATTTATTATACTAATTATAATGTTTACATTACTGATACTAATTATATTCTCTATACTGATTATAATAATTATATACTATATTTTACTGATGTCTATTATGAACCTGATACTGATGGATGTCTAAATTATTTTTGGCTTGATGTAAATAAAAATTGCTAAAATTATTTTAGGCTGCCTAAACTGTAAATAATTTTAGTTGTCAAAAATAATTTTAGCTACTAAAAATAATATCAAATGTTAAAATTATTTTAGCTACTAAAAATATTTTCAAATATTGTTTATCATTTTACAGCAATAATTAATATAATTATTATCTCATTTTTATTATATTATTAGTTATTTTTGCTTATCATTACACATTTTTGTTTCACCTATTATCATTTTTTCATAATAACACTGCATAATTCTTTTGCTAATTTGAATTGGGTACATATCCAAACATGTTCTTTTTAGTATATTTTTTATTATAATAAACTTATTAAAAATAGTAATTCTTTAATCTTTTTGTATGCTGATGCATATTCTAAAATTTTAGCCAAAGTATAAACCTGTATCATCCTAAATTCATAGGCAGACATTTGTCTAATTGGCTAATAAATTCAATTTAATTTTACATTATTTATATAGTTTAGAGTACTTTTTTAAAAAATGAAAACCAACTACAATAAAGCAAAAAAAAACATATAAAAGGTTTTATTAAAGCTTAGGACCTAATAACCAAAAATAAGATCTAATTTTCATCTGATTAAAAAAGTTAGTATAGCAATAATTTCTCAAAATCCAATAAAATCAACTTATTACAAAACTAATTTTTATAAATAAATAAGAATTAAATCTTATTTTTGACTATAAAATTCTACAACTCTAATAAAATCTTTTATATATATATTTTTTTATTTTATTATACTTAGTTTTTATTTTATTATTTTTTTTTGGTATTAAGGTGACCTCTTTGGTTTTTTGACTTTTATTAATTACTTATTGGTATTGTGGTTCAATGAACCATTACAAGAGAGAGTACAATTGGCTACATATATAACTTTTCTATATTATCTATTTAAGAAGTCCACCTGAAGGTTCCCTACTAATTGCCATATCTAACACTCTCTGCTTGGGTGTTCTACTTTAAACCCTCTGAATCTGTAATCTGTATTAATTTACTAGGTCATATCTAGATGTCCAGATCATCATCTCAATCTTAGAACTAATTTATCTTTGAGGCAAACCCTTCAGAGCCTTCTGTACTTATTTTTACACCTGACCTAGGTATCACTATAGCAGAACTAACACTTTCAGTTAGAGCTAACTATTAAATTACTATGCCCTTATAGAGTTTACTTAGACTCCAGCATCTACTTTATAGCATAACTCTAGTACTTTAGTATACTCCTGCTTTTTCATCTGCTTTTTATCAAACTTTCAATCCAGATAGCCCATGTAGGACTACAACCAGTCCATCAGTATATTGGGTCAACCTGATATTCCTTTTCTCTGGTTCATTCTAGTGGCCTGGTTGGTAGTACTTCTGAGACTCTCAACCTAAAGGTTCTTGCCTATCTGGCTACTACAACCAGGTACTATAACCTTGGTATCCATTTCTCTGGGCTAGTCTTTACAGTAAGGCTGTCAAAGATCCAGCTACCTCTCTACTTTGGTCTTTCCAAATAGACTTTTTGTTACCCAGTTTCAA
>CAJVQA010002409.1:0-22025 GCA_910591915.1 Cetraspora pellucida | reverse complement strand
ACTATGTAAAAATATTAGGAAAATTATAAAATATAATATAGAGCTAAAAATAAATATATACTAATATAAGAAAAAAAATAAATTCTATTATAATAACAAGTAAAATAAAGAAAGATGCTTGATTTAAAAAAGAATCTGAGAAAAAAACAAAGAAGAATAAGATGACAAAGGAAGAAGAAAAGAAAAAAAAGCAGAAAAAACAAATCAAATAAAGAAGGAAGCTGGAAGTCAATTGATATGCTTGTCATATAAAGGGAAAGATCTTTTTAGTATGACTTTAAGTAATTAGACAAACAGTTTATCTTTAATTGAAATAGTGCAGCAGATTGCACTTAGGCACCAATAGGGTGGCCAAGTAATACTAGACTTGAGTATTGAAAAATTCTATGTAATTATAAATGTATATAGTTTTAAAAATTTTAATAAAGTACTAGTGTAACTGCTTAAAATTAAAAAAAAAAAATAAAAATAAAAATTTAAAGAATATCAACTTTTTTGCATATAATATATATCCTATTGCTAAAAAATAAAAACCTTAGCTTTTTACTTATCATTCCAATAATAAAAAAATTATAATTAACAAAATTTGCAAATATATTCTTGTCTCTAATTTATTCTCAATTACATATTAAAAATCTAATATTAATTTAAATTATAATTAATATTATCTATTTTCACTTATTGAATGCAAACTATATATCTAATACCATCTTAACTCAAATAAAATTAACCAAATATGTAATATTAATACATCTGCAATTATCTCTTTAATATTTCTAGTTAGAAAAATCTTCAAAAACCTTAAACTTAATGCTAATTATATTGATCTTATATACTTAATAGCTATTAAACATCTTTTATATATATCTTTTATATCTCTTAATATTATTATACACAACTCTAATATTTTAAAAATTTTTAAACCAAATAGTTGCACTTATGAGCTTCAAGATATATACTTATCTAACTTTACAAATAATAACTTTACCTTTTATACTGATAGTTCTGTTATTGATATTAAATCAAAACAATGTTTTATAAATATTAGATATATTTAAACTAATAAATACAATCAAATTATTTATAAATTCTTAATTTAAATTCATTTATAGTTATTATTTTACAAAGCTGAATTAGTTTTAATTCTATCTGCAATATTCACTATACCTTATAACTCATCTATTAATATTTATATAAACTTATAATCAGTTATTTTAAAATTTTATACACTCTTGAACCAATTACAAAATCAAGTTCAACCAATAATCTGAACATTGTATCAACTTCTACTAATAAATCAAATATTAAATCGAGTCTAGTTAATAAATTAAACATTGAATTAGATGGTTTTAATACATCTGATCATAGTAAAATTATATGTAATAATAGTAAAATGCCTAATTATAATAATTATGATATCGATAATAATTACAATAGTGATAATAATTATTGCAATAATAAAAAGAAGAAAATAACAAAAGAAAAATTTATTATTGGAAAATGGATCAAAATTGACAATAATAATAAAAATGAGAATAAAAAATCAGAAGAACTAAGTATTATATCTTTTAATACTACTAACCTATACAATTATTATTCAGCTGAATATAAAGATTCAAAAATAGAACTTCAATATCTTTTTGTGCATAATTTATTACAACTATCATTTGTTTATATTTTCTAACAATATATTGAAGAAATTCTAATACTAGAAAGTAAATATTTTGTTATTATACAAGATATAAATTGCATATTTTATTGAACAATTTGCTGTAATAAAAGAATTTTTTAGTTTTATTATTGAACTTGATTATTGATTTTTTTTTGCCATTGCATTGTTTGGTTCAATTAATTGCTTTGTCCAAGTCTTGTAATACTTTTTGTTATTGCATTCTATAGACCTTGATTATGCCTAGCTATAAATGATAAATGATAGTATAAAATAGCAAAAGCTCTTAACATATAAACAAATAAGTAATAAATATTTAAAAGTAAATTATATAGTGCTTTTAATAAAAAATTAGCAAACTTGATTTTATAAATTTAAGTATTTACAGTAATATGTGCATGTTTAAAATTTATAAGCTGAAATTTATCTAATTGACTAATGCAAATCAATTGCCCAGGTAATTTATTTATATTTTTTAGAGTACTTTTTAAGAATACAATATTACACAAATAACTATTCTTAACAAACATTATCTTTAGCTTTGAAAAGATGCTAGAAAGCTAACTTTAAAAATAATCTTTAATTTAAGAAAAATTGGCTTAGATATAACTTTTTACAAAAGGTAAAGAAAAAAAGATACTCAAAATTTTAAAATACACAAAAACAAAAGTAGTTATTAACAAAACAGTTGTCATTTTTTTAAAGCTTAAGATTTCAAGTTAGATATTTGAAGCAAAACAAACTTGTTTGTATAAGAGATCTAAATTTTACATTTAAGATATTCTTTGTTTGTTGAAGCATATAGGTTTATTAACTATAAATATTAATAGATAGTAGAGTTAGTTATTTAAGCTTTGTTTTAGTAATAAGCATCACTTTTGCTTTATTTTATATACATCTATCTTTTATATATATGTAATCCAATAAATCATGTATATTTACCAATTTATACTTGAAGTTTTTATTTTTAGCACTAGTACTGCAATATTATAAAATAATAAATTATAAATTGTATAATTTAATTGGCTAATAATCTTATATAAATCTACAAATTAATCTATGAAGCTAGCTAATCAGAAAATTTTTGTCTATAAGTGTAACAGATCACTTGACCAATTTGACTGATCTAATTGATAATTATATTGGTCAGATGGTCAAATTAGTCTGTATAACCAAATCATTAAGTAATTTGACCAGTAGAGAATACTTGGATCAGACCAATCACTAATCATATTGATTTAGTCAAATGGTCAAATTGGTTTGGTCGAGCCAACTTTGATTATCTTATATGTATCTATGAGTTAATATATGTTTTTTAAAATCTATTTATAATATTATATTATTATAAAAAGTTTGTTTTTATATAAGCATAAATAATGTTCTGCAATTTAATTTAATTTAATTTAATTAAATATTTAATTCCAAATTAAACTCAAATATGAAATTTTAAAATCAAATTAATTTAAATATTATCAAATTTAATTTAATTTGACAAATATTTAATTTAATTTAAAATTTTATAATTAAAATATTTAAAATTATAAATTAGGCAATGCAAACTCATATAATTGATTCTCATAACCAGGCAGGTTACTTTCTCTAAAAATTAAAATTTTAATTTTTTATTTTATATATAATTAAATTTTTTGTCAATATACAAAAAAAAAATTTAAAAAAAAATTTTAATTATGTAAAAAATTTTTTATATATAAAATTTTTATATAATCTGTTAGGTTATTTTTTTATTTTATATTATAAAAACCAGAAAATTAACTTTGTATAGTCTTATTTATTTAAAATTTTATTAAGATAATTAAAACTTTTTATTTTATAAAACTAGAAGTATTTTGTTTAAAAGAACATTTTTATTTATTTTTTTAAAAAAATATTAATAGTAAAACTATGTTTTTAATTTTATAAAAATTTAAGTTAAGTTTTTACAAAAAAAACTTGCTTTTAAATTATATATAAAGAATGAAAACTTAAAGTAATAATTTGTGATTTATACTTACAAGAGTAGTTAAGATTTATTAAGATTTAAGTATAATAAAAATATAAAAAAAAAATATAATATTTAATTTATTAGGTAGTTCAAAAGTCTATTTTATTTATAAATTTAAAAATTAAAATAGATGTTGAAATAGAATTAAAAAAAAGGTATATATTAAATTTGTAGTAGTTGTGATTTAAGGTTATTGAAAACAAGAAATACAGTAAAAAATTCAGATATATTTATATATTTGTTATTTAAAATAAAAAAAAGTTTAATAAAAAAAAAATAACAAACAAACTCTCTTTTATAAATCTCAAAACATAAAAATCAGCAGACAAAAAACAAAAAAATAAACAAAACAATGAATATAATAAAAAAAAACTAAATAAAAAACCTATTCTGGATAAAAAAAACTAACTATACAATATACAAAGTAAGAATACAACAACTCTAAAGATAGATGTCAATTATCTAACTCTTCTTATAAATTACTAAAACCAACTTTTCTTTAACAAATCAACTTTTCTTAACATTTTACTAAACTAACAGTCTTGAAACTTCTAATTAAACTTTTTTTTGCAACTTTCTGTCTTAAAAACAATACAAGTTTATTCATATTTAATCCTTTAATACAACAAACTTTTATATTTTAATAAAATTATCTTTATTTATATGTTTTTTAACTTTCTTCAATTTATACTTAATTAAACTTTTTTACTTCTAAATAACTAAATATACTAAACTTTCTGCTTTCAACTATATATATATATATATTTTTTAACTTTAAGCAGTTATGCTAGTACTTTATTAAGATTCTTAAAACTATATATTTATATAATTACATAGAATTTTCAATATCTAAGTCTAGCATTACTCAGTCATCCTAATAGTACCTAAGTGCAACTTGTCATACTATCTTAGTTAAAGATAGACTGCTTGTCTAACTACTTAAACCATATCAGAAGGGTCTTCTCCCTTTTGTGACAAGCATATTTATTATCTTAAAAGCTTCTTTTTTCATATGTTCTTTTTTTTCTGTTTTTCATTCTTTTTCTTTTTTTTTGCTTGTTTATCTTTCTTTACCCTCTTCTTTGTTTTTTTTCTTGCACAAGCATCTTTTTTTATTTTGTTTGTTATATTAATTTTCTTCTCCCAAACTTGTAATTTTTTACATTATACCCTCTATACTTGGTCATAGAAAAAGTTTCATACTGTTCTTGTTACTATATCTATATACTTCTGTATTGCTTGCTAGCTTAATAGTTACTCAAGTCTTTTTTCTATTTTTAGTTCTTTTATTAGCACTTTTCTGTTTATAATTTCTTTAGCTTCTGTTTTTTCAAATAATATTTTATATAAAACTTGTGATAGAATTCTGTTTTTTTCATCTTTCTTGAGTCCATTCTATGCTGTTACTATTGCAACTTTTTGGATCTACTTTTACAAACTCTTTTGTCTACTACAACTTGCTAAATGTGCTTGAGTCTCTTTTTCTTCAATTTGGCATACTTGGCATTTTGCTATTGTGTACACTTCTGATCTTCTTCTATTTAGCTCTTTAAGTGTTAGTAGGTTATCTATTATGCATTTGATTGTTGTAACTCTTCTTATACTGAGTTTTCTTAATATATAATAAACTTCTTTTGTTCTGTTCATTTTTTTTCAAAAACTTGACCAATTATATAATGCATTTTCTGTTTCTGATTCTAAAGTTCATATTGGATTTGTCTCTCTTCAACTGACTCCTATTTTGATATTTGCTATTATTTTATACAAAAGTCTTGCTAATATGTCAATTTTCTTGTTTTTTTACTCTAAATAATATTTTATCCTATTAGATTTGACTTTATTTGCATATATTTTATTTTAGCAATTTTCTTTTTTTTTGCATGAGAGTTTGCTCTGTTATTTCACTTATTTTCACAATGACTTTTAACTTTAATTATTTCTATCTTAATGTTCTTGCTCTTAATTAGACCTACAATGCTCATTATTCACATTGCATTTTTCTTCTTCAGGATTTTTTTCTCTTTTATATTTTGAAGTACTCTACTAATATTTCTTAATGCTGCAATGCTGTCTGTAAACACTTCTACACTTTTCCCTTCTGGCATCATTAGAATTGCTGTCCAAATTGTTGCTGATTCTGCAATTGTTACTGAGAACTAACCTTTAAGTTCCAATGCAGTTTCTTTTTCTGGCCAATCTTCTTTCTCTTCTACTTCTACCCAACTAATGTTCATTTTTTCTATACTGTTTTCTTTCTTTTTCTTATATAATGCTTCATTAGTATAAAAACTATATTTTCTTTTGTCTCTCTTTTTGTTTTGTATCAATATCTTTACTAACTAATTTGTAATTGTGCTATTTAATTTTTGTTTTTAATCAGTTCTACTTCTAATTCTTCTGTTTGTCTTATTTCTAATAGCTTCATTTCATCTTTTTTTCATTCTTTTATTATTCTATTTTCTAAAATCTGTTAGCTTTCTCTATTAACAACTTTGATATGATTCTTATGTTATGGTCTTATCTTATCTATCTTTTACATTTATCTGTCACCTGTTCTGAACTGTTTTCACAACCTCTGCATATACTTAATTCTGTTACCATTCTTCCTTCTTCTATATGCATTGACCAATGTTTTGCTAGCACTTTTTTCTTTTTCTTTTTAATTATTTTGCCTAATTGCTGGTTGTGTTTCAGTCTATAGATGATCTATTTTTTTTTTTTTCAGTCTTCAGATATTTTTTTTTACTTAATCTTTAATGCTTGTGTATTGTAACTTTTTATTTTATAGTGATCTTGTATTTTTCTGCTTATTTGCATTCTTAGCATCTTTCCTTCTATTTTGCTAAACCATTTAGCTTTCTTTTCTTTGCATAACAAATTTTGAAGACTTTGAGCTGTCTTTATATAATCAGGTTGACATCTTTTGTATCTATAAGTTGGTTCAGATATACTAACTCCTATTTATTTATTGTGTTGCTACTTGCTATTCATGTTTTTGTTTCCAACATGTCTCTTATCTGTTTATCATGTCTGTAAACTTTTTATAGAAGTTTTTCTGATTTAATGTTTATTTTTATTTCTTTTACTTTAGCTATTGTTTGACAGGCTAAGTTGTTCTTTCAAAACTTCTTAACTTCTATCTTTCTTTTATTATTCCAAATATCATCTGTTAGGCCTGCTTCTGACATCCTTAAGCTATTTTAAGTTTTGTTAATTTATTCATACTATCTTGTCTGTTGAGTCTTGAAAAAAGACTGCTTATTTGCTTTGTTGTTATTCTTGGCTTAGTGTTTTGCAATTTTCTAGGTCTTTGTGTTCAATTGTGCAATTGTTTGATGTTCTCATTATATTGCATTTATGCTTAGCTAAGCATATTAGCAGTTAATATATTTTGTCAATCATTCTTTCTGACATTTTTGTTAGCTATAAGAGATATCCTAGCTTAGAAATTATTACTGTATTGTTTATGTATACTATTTGACCCATTATCATTCTTTTGTATCTCAGATCTTTAACTGTTTGGCTAACTATTTCTTTTGTTTTTTTTACAGACCAGTGCTTTTCTTATTCTGCTATTTAGCCAGATTCCTAATGACCTTACAATTTTGTTTTTGGGTTCTTCTCTTATTTTATTATGCCTAAACATAATTTTTCTTTCTTCTTCTTTTATTCTTGTATTTATTACTATGAGCTTTGATTTGGATCTATTTATTTCAATATTATTTGCTTTAAAAAACTCTTTTGCAATGCTTAGAATTCTTAACATTTGTTCTTTGCTATTTATGATTTATATTGTGTTATTAGCATATGCAATTGCTGCTTGCTTATAACTTGTAATATTATTACTACATATTCTTTTTGTTATTTTTTGTTTTACTGTATAGCCAAGTGTTTTATTATCTTATATGCTTTCTAATAATGAATCATAAAAAAGACACCAAATTAGTAGTAAAATTACTTTTCCTTGGTCTATTCCATCTTCTGTTATTATTTCTTCTATTAAACTATAAGCTGTAATAACTTTGAGTTGCTATTTACAAAACAGATTGCTTATGTATTTTTTTGTTTGTTGTGGAATTTTGACTCTTTTTAGGACCTATTCTAGACTTTCTAGTAGAATTAAATCAAATACCTTTTTTATATCTTGTAACAGTATCTATATTTCTTTGTTCTTTCTTGTGTTTTCTTCATTATTATGTTTAGTATATATATTAGCAGCTCTGTTAAATTATCTGGCAGACTTGCATAATTTAGTTCTTTAAGTATGTTTTTTTCTGTGAACATTCTGGCTAATCTTCTTGTCACTACTTTCATGATAACTTTTCTAAAGGTCTCAATTAATACTATTAGTCTGATATTGTTTAAGCAGTAACTCCAGTCTATGTCTTTTGAGATTAGATATATTTGCATGATTTTTTACTTTTTTAATATATTTTCTTTTTCTAAATTAGATTCACAAAGGCTTTAAAAATTCTTTGTGATCTTTTTTTCACATGTTTTATTAATATATAGCTTATATCTAATATTCCTAGAGCTGTATTCACTTTGAGTTTCTAAGTATTTCTTCTTATTCTTTTTCTTCTATTTTTTCTTCTAATTTCTTATACTAGATCTCATTGATCTAATCTTTTGGATTGTATACTCTTTTTCATTCTTCTGTTATTTCTTCAAATTTAGTTCACTATTTTCTAAATTGGTCTTTAAAATAAGCTATTAAACTATTTAGAACTATGTTTGGTTCTGATATTAGGTTGGCTTCTTCTTTTTCTTGTATTATAAATCTGTCTAGAACAATCTTTTTGTATAGTTTGTTTAGTAAGTTGACAATTATTCAATCTTGTTCTATTTTAATTATTTCATATCTTTTGTTTATATTTTTTTCTATCTGTTTTCTTTGTGTTCATTTCTATTTCTCTTTTCTTTTCTCTTTAATTATTCTTTGCCAGCCTTTTATATCATTTATCCAGGCTTTTGACCATTGCCTATGTAGTTTTGATAGTATTGTTCTTAGCTTTTTCTTTATACTTTGGAGTTTGTTGTCTATTTCAGCTTCTTTATTCTTTTTTACTTCTTGATTTTTTTTACTTTTTGCTTTCTTGATTATTTGCTAAAATTCAATAATATATTTGTGTTTCTTTGTTTTTTTCCAGTTTAGTCTTCTATTTAACTTAGTGTTAAATATCTTTTTTTTTGAGATTTGCTTATTTGCTACTTCGATTATAGCTCCTTCTATTGCATTCCACATCTGGTTCAGTATTTCTGATTTTATTCTGTTTTTACATTATCATCTTCTAGTTGTTTTAATACTCTTTTCTATTCTAATTAATTTTGTAACTCTTTTGTGTAGTCTTTCTAGTCTTTTTGTTTTGCTTCTTTATATAGATATATTGTTTTTGTTTGGTCTTTTTATTTAATTTCTGCTTTACTACTGTTTGTGATTATATGTTCTACTTATATTTCTGTTGTTATTATCTTGTAATCACTGTCTGTCAAACCTTCTGCTTCTTCAATATTAGCTTCTTGTAGACCTGAAGCTGGTGTTTCTAACAATCAAATATAATCTATTCTTGTTGCAGATTTCTGTATGAATCTGTAAAGTTTTGTCTTCTGAGCTAGCTGAATATTGGCAGTTTTTTGTAGTTTGATATTTGTAAATATTGTTTGTCTAGTATGTTATCTACTGTGTGATTAAAATCACCAAGTATAATTACTTCTGTATATCTTTTCCTGCTTGTTACTATTTTTATAATTCTTTATTATATTTTCTTACTGATTGATTTGTCGTTTGGTGGAATGTATACTTCTAGTACTACTAATTCTAATTATTTAAAATATAATATCATCTTTAGCATATATTTACTAACTTTTTTAACTACTTCTACATGCTTTTTTTACTTTTCATCTATTAGTATTTCTATGTCTAAACCTTTCTTTTTATTTATTACTGCATTAGTTCAATATTCTTTATACTGTATGTTATAACTATGCAGTAAAAATTTCCTCTCTCTTTCTATAATGTTTGTTTCCATTATTCCCACTATTGTGAATTTTTTTTTTTCTGCCTATTCTAGAAGACTACCCATTTTTCATTCTTTAGTTTTAAGTTTTTAATATTGTGACATGCTATTTTTAATTCCTTCTTTTTTTGTTTCTATTTTTCTTTTAGATGTTTATGTCTTGTTTTTATGTTTTCTACTTTTCTTTTTTCTTTTTTCTTTGGTTTTCCATTGTAGCTAGAAGATGCTTCTATATTTCTTTCTTTAAAAATTTTTCTTTCACTATACAAAAACTCTTCAATCTTCTGGTCTATATTCATTGATTCAACTATAACAATGTTAGGAGTAATTGGCAACATTTTTTTTGTCTTCCATTCTACCTTGTTTTGTTGTGCTTCAAGTCTCTTTAGTCTCTCAAAAATTCTTTCTAGAAGGTTCTAGTTCTGTGTTTGTAGATCTTTTTTCTCTGTATTAATATTTTCATCACCTAATCATTCTATTATGTTTTGTATTTAGAGATTGTTTCTTATTTCTATATGTCTTTTGTTTGAGTTTTAATTGCTTTTGTTCCTGCTTTTTCTTTTTTTTTTTTTGTATTTCTATTTTTTAGAACTTTACTTCCTATTTTTGTAAAACTTCTGCTTGAATTTTGGGTCATTCTGTCCCAGTTTCTTCTTTTACTCTCCTGAGAAACTTCTTTTTTTTTAACTTCTTTTTTTCCTTCATTTGACTAGAATACATAAAAGTTATTATATATAATTGGTCTTGATTGAGCTGTTTCTTTTTCTCTTTTTGTTGCAAATGAGATTATTGTAGTTCTTTTTTGGTTTTCATTTCTATTTGGTAAAATATACACTGATTTTGCATTTTTATTTCTTAAACATCATAATAGTAGAACTTCTGAAGCATTACTTAGAAGCTCTGTTAATTTTGCTATATACTGTCTTTGTTTTTGTCTTGCTTTGTGATCTTCTTTTTTGTCTGTTACTCTTATCAGTTTATAATTATCAACTAGTATAGACCAAAAAGTACTTCTTTTTTCTGATTCTTCTACTTGAATTATTGCAAAGGTCTTGTATTTGGATCTTTTAATTTCTATTATTTGTATATTTTTAAATCTTCTGTATATGTATTCAAGTTTCTTCTTATTTATATCTGCTAGCAGATCTCAGATTGTTATATGTTTTATATTCTTTGCTTCTTCTTTCTTAGTGTTTGTATATTTTTCTTCTTCTCGAATTTTTTTTTTTGTGTAGCTTTTTTTCTTATATTCTGTTATACTATATTTTCTATTTTGGTATTCATTATTGTGCTTCTTTTGTTCTGTTCTTCTTTTTTCTTTGTCCTTTTCCAGTATCATTTTGTACTAATTAATTTTTTTTTTATTTATTCTTTGTATTGCTTTATTTCTATTATACTTATAGTCAAAGTCTATCTTAATTCACAGATTTTCTCGTTTAAAGATTTCTTTAATGTTTTTAATATGTTCATTGGCTTTAGTGACCACTTGATGAACTTTACACATTCTTCTTCTATTTCTTCAGACATATTGTGTGCTAGTATATTAGCAAGCAGGTCATTGCCTTTGTTATAACTTCTTTTGCTTGGTGCTTATATGCTTTTTTCTAATAAAATTTTTGCTATGTCTATTTTTTTTTCTATTACATGCTTTCTTTTTTTTGTTTTTTTTTCTCTTTTGATATTAAACCTTATCTTGATTTTTACTATCTATTTCTATATCCTCTTGTTCTACTTTTCTTGTTTGCTTTTTTCTTGATTTTTTTTCTTGTACTAATGGTTCTTCTTTTAATTGGTTTACTCTTTTATTACTTATCTTTATCTTTATATTTTTCTTTATGATAAAGTCTTTTTCTTGTAGTTTTTTTTTATTTGTATTGTTTTCTTCTATCATTCTTTCGATTTTTCTTTTTATCTTTTGTTTGTCTTCTTGCTTTTTTTCTTTTTTGGTTATTTCTTGTTGCACTATTTCTTTATTTTCTTGTTTTTGAGTTCTTTCGAATTCAATCAGTATTATATTCTTGTTTACTTCTGTAAAGTTAAGTTTCTTTTCTGATTGTTTTTTTTTTGCTCTTTCAATTAATTCTCTAGTTTTTCTTAATAATGCAACTTCTGCTAGACTTTGCTCTGTAAGCATGGTCACAATTTTATCTTCTCTGTTTGGTGTTACATATGTACTACTTGACTGATTAAAGAATATTTTATTATATATCCTATTCATTGCCTAGTATGCTCATTTCATAAATATTGTTAAGAAACTTTTTCTATGCTTTATTAATTCTATGTTCTATTTATATCTACAAATTTTAATTAGTTGTTAGTTTTCTTTGTTATTTTGCTTATTTATATATAAAATTTCATGTGTATTGATATAAGATTTGTAATGTCTGTTCCAATTTGATAGCTTGCACATGTCTGTTGTTGTTTTGCTATTATGTGTCTTTTGTGTAATGTAAACAGATTTACATTACAAAGTCTATTGGCAATCTCTACTACTGTTATTTTTTTGTAAGTTTTCTGTTTTCTTTTTAGTAACTATGCTATTAGTTTTGCAAATAAACTATTTTTCTATTAGTCTATTGCTTTTTCTGTTGCTGCTTCTTTTTGCTTAGAGCTACTTGAAGTGTTTCTTATTGCTAATTTTGCTAAAATCTTCTTTTTTCTTTAGCTGTTTTTTGTATCTGAATAATTGATGGGAATAGTTTGTAATGCTTTTAACTATACTAATTTTACCAAAATTTAATTATTATATTACATACAAACTAATGTTTTTTAAAAAAATATATTTTCTTAATGTTCATCAAATTTTACTAAGTAAACTTATTTTCTTTCATTAAACAAAAATATATAGCTTATTGAAATGATTATTTTAACATAAATTTTATCTTTAATAAACCAAATCTTATTAAGTTATCAATATTTTTTTCAAACTCCTATTCAAACTCTTTTTTAAAAACTATTGGTCAATTTTGGAAAATTTATAGGGTTGCTTCAGAAATTTTACTTTTTATCAATCTTGAAAATATCTAAATATTCAATATTTTTTCAAATTTCCTTAGAGGAATCTGAAAATTTTATTGACTCTTTGAAAAATTTATTGTCAATTTCAAAAAACTCAATTTTCTTATTTAATTTTTATCCTTTTCACTTGCTCTTTTTTGCTATTTATATTATAAAATACTTTATTCATATTATGAACTAAAAAAATTCTTTTCATATTTCTGTTCTAAACTATTTACAACTTTAAACATCCTTTTATCATTATTATTACTTATAATTCTAAAATGAACATACAAATTACAATCTAATAAGATCATCTTTTAGATTGATTTAAAAGCTATTTCATCTTAGAAAACTTTTTTTTATTTACACTTATAATATCTGAAATTCAAATATTATATCTTTTAAAACTAATCCTTAAAGATTTCTATTCTGGTTTTATTATTAATTTTATAATAATCAACAAATCTGCTATAAAAAGTAATTTTAACTTATTTATTTAAACTGTAGCAATCAAAAAAACTAAATTTATTATAGATACAATTTTAAACAAAAATTTACATATTATTAAAGTAACCAAAATACTTTTTAAAATTCTTTCTAATACAACAAAAAACTAGCTTATCAAATTTATTTATACTTTTTTTCATAAAACAAATTACAATCAATTTTTTAACTCATACTATTTTATTCCTTCTTGCTTAATTAAAAAATAATTTCAAATTGCTATAAACCTTGCCAAACTTTATTTATTTATATATAACAAATACTAAACTATTGATTATCAAAAATTCTTTTTACAACTTACAATTTAAACTTATCTATTTAAAAATTTTTATACATATAAACTATATTTTAAACACTTCGAAAAACAATACTTTTATTTTACAAATTCACAATATCTTCAAATTTCATATTAACATTACTATAAATTAGAGATATAATTCAAAATCTGTTAATTTAGATATTTGTTTTTTTTTTTGTTTTTTTTTTTTTTTAAGGTGATCTCTTTGGTCTTTTGACTTTTATTAATTACTTATTGGTATTGTAGTTCAATGAACCACTACAAGAGAGTGTACAATTGGCTACATGTGTAACTTTTCTATATTACCTATTTAAGAAGTCCGCCTGAAGGTTCTTTACTAATTACTATACCTAATACTTCTGCTTGGATGTTCTACTTTAAACCATCTGAACCTGTAAACTGTATTAACATTACTAAGTTATCCCAGATGCCTAGATTATCATCTCAACCTTAGAACTAATTTATCTTTAAGGTAAACCCCCAGAGCCTTCTGTACCCATTTTTACAACTAATCTAGATATTGTTATGACAAAACCAATACTTGCAATCAGAGCTGACTATTAAACTGTTATGCCCTTGTAGAGTTTATACAAATCCTAACATCTATTTCACAGGTTATCCAAAATACTTTAGTATACCTCTGCTGGTTCATCAAACTTCCAATCTAGATAGTCTGATAGGACTTATGATCAGTCCATTGATATATCAGATTGACTCAATATTCTTTTTCTCTAGCTTGATCCAGCAGTCTAGTTGGTGGTACCCTCCATCTAGAGGTTTTTGCCTGTCTGGCTACTTCGACCTTGGTATCCATTTTATAAAGCTAGTCTTTACAGTAGAACCATCGAAGATCTAGCTACCTCTCTACTTGGGTTTTCTTAAATGGACTTCTTGTTACCCAATTTCAACAGATTTATACAGTCATAAGAACTTATCTAGTGTTTGCATCGCTTAATTGTTGGTTTGCATTTCTTTATATAACAACAACCTTGTTCCAAAAGACAATGTCATGTGACCTGTTATATGAATGCCCCATGACCTACCAGTTATGCTGATGTGACCACCATTACAGGTATCCTAATCTAATTGTTAGTAACAGTTGCTGTAATACAAATATTACATAAATGATTATCCAAATTTTCATCATCGATAGGATTTAAACACCCAACCACCACTTAGAGGGTTAACAACTTGATCACTTCACTAGGTTACCACACCCTTCAATTTAAATATTTGTTTTAAAATCTGATCTTATGTAAATAACAGATATTCACTTATTAAGAGTAATCTGGATCAAATTTATTTGAGTTATCTAATAAATATCTGTTATCTATTTAAGTTATACAATTTTAGTTATCTGTTATGCAATCAATCTGTAATCAATTTATAATTAATTTAAATATTTATTTTGCATTAGATAATCCTTTAAATATACAATAATAAATGAAATTACTAAAAAAAAGAAGTACAGAGCCAATAACAAAAATACTAATAATCTTATTTAGAATTCTCAGAATAAAGTTCTTATTGGCAGAATTTTTTAAGTTAATTTATCAAATAGAACTAACTGAGTATAGGAATTTTTTTATTTAGAAATTTGAAAAAAAATAACAGTAGAAAAAATTTGCTATTTGTAAGATTAAAATATTAGTTAGAGTAGAATGTAAAAGAACATATTGAACTAAGTTCTCAACTGATAATCTTATTGGACATCTATTAGCAAATCATGAAATTACAAAAAATAACCTAATACTAACTTAAAAACTAATCCTAATGTGAAAAAATTTAAGTTAAAAATTTTTATAACAAAACTTATAAAAACTTAAAAAATTTAAAAAACATAAAACATATAAAGATGCAAAACATCATAGGTGCGTTTTATAATAATTGAAAAAACTTAATCTAAAATAAAAACTATTTAAGTTTTGATTACTCTTTAGTATTTCATATACTTAAGCTTTATTAACAAGTTTACTTAATGTAAAACTAAGAATGTTATTCACTTTAAGATCAAAGCTTCAACCTACTTTTGATGCAAACTTAATTTAGATAATTGTTAGAGTTGTATAATTGCAAAATATTAATATCAAAACTTAAAAATATTTATATAAAATATGATAACCTAAAAAATGCATTAACAAAACTGCCCAAATAAAAAAAAATTGAATTTTTTTTTATATTTTAAAATGTTTTTAAATAAATATAAGATTTTCCAACTATAATAAAAAAAAGCCAAATCTAGAACTTTATAAAAATATACTGCTAAATAAATCAACCAATAAATATACATTTAATATAAAACAACTTTGCAATAATTATCTAATTGGTAAATCTTAATTTTAATTATTTTCGATTAATCAAAATATGTAAATCATTACGTATGTAAACGTTACATGTTAATTGTAACTAAATAATCTAACTGAACCCATTTTTTATAAAATGGTGCCAAAGTTATACCATACATTTAGAGTGAATTTACATAAAGCGTGCATTTATAGAGAGTGTGTTTATAGAGTCTGACTATATATACACCTTGATAAATCTTCAGTTTCTAATTCTTTGATAAGGTATCAAACCAATATGCTTGGCTTTCAAGACTCTGTGCCATATCCGATGTTTACAATTTAATGTTATCAATTGAACTAAGTAAATATATTTTCAATTAAATTGGATATATGTTCATTTTCATTGGACTGTCAATTTGTCCAATTGCTGGATTAAATTAGTCCAATTGACAACACTAAATTTCTAATCTTCAATCATCGTATCGAATAAACACGCGATTACCTGTCTACATGCCGTGCTTCCAGCCCTGCTTTTGATACGTGAAATCGCACAAGACCGTATTCAAATTAATATTCATGTCTGGATTATAAAAATAAACCCAGATACCAACATTGTTACGTTAACATTACCGATTAAGTTTCAAGTTTAGTAAGTTCAATAAATAAGAAATAAGGGTCAATATTGCATTTAACCTGGTTAGAACACAGTTGAATTACAAGTACAATCACTTAAATAATGTTAAAACAAAAGAACTAAATGCAATAAATATCTACACAAAATGTCAACATTAATTCTCCTAGCAAACCAAAATGTGTGGATGATATCCACAAATATTACATCCACTCAAATAATACTTCGTTATCGAGTCCAATTAATTACAATTCAAGGATTAACTTCGTCGAATTTCTGAAAAACAGCATGCATCAGTGTTTCAGATATACCAGGATTTTCCATTTCAGCATCCTCGAAAGCCTTTTTCAAGACATCTAATGTGAGCTGAGACTTTTTGGATGGTGCATTCATACGCAACTAATTTATAAAACATAATAAGCAATCAAACTAACGCACATGAAATAAATGTACGCATTAGAATGTTAACATACTTTATCTAATGAAGGTACGATGACTTTTTTGAAAACTGCCGGTCCAGTTACAGGCTCTTCATTCTTTTCATTGTTATTTGAGTATAAATCTTCGACCTTTGACATATCAACATGTTTGACTGTGTCAAAATCGGAACCACTAGATTTCATTGCCTGATTAAATTAAGACAAACTATAAAGACTATTCAACAAGAAAATGTATATATATGATCAGGATAAAAATAGTGATTACCGTTGTGTGTTTTCCTTTGGCCGGCCCGATCGTTGCATTATCCTCTGAACCCTCATCATCATCATCAACATCATCATCATCTGATGAAGGAGAAATTGGCTTTGGAAATTCCCACGCTGCATCCTCTCCATCATCACTAAGTGATTTAAGTGTAATTATCCAAAAGGTTATTAAAAAAGAAAAGGAAAAAAAAAAACGAAAATGCCATTTACCCGTTCTCAGAGTGATCCGATTCATCAGACTCTTGCTGGCCACCCCCTTCCGCCAACCATTTTTGATGTCGTTCAATTAATTCTGTTAAATATGATGTTTTCTTTGCATTTCTGATAAATTTGTGCTTGAGTAATTCTTTTGCCGATGGTCGCTGATATTTTACAGGGAGCACCAAGTTCATAAAATTAAGAATAACTATGGACTCGAATGTCGTGCAGAATGAGTACATAAAAACATTAATGCATCGCGACATACTTTCACCGGATCTTTGTCCAAACACAGTGAAATGAATTCCTTGAATGATCTAGAATATGCTCCATCCAAGGATGGTGGTGGATTTTTAGGGATAAGAAAGAGAACTTTCATCGGATGAAGATCCGAGTAAGGAGGTTCACCTTTAGCAAGCTCGATTGCGGTTATCCCTAAGGACCAAATATCTGCCTAAAAACAAAAAATTATTCATAACTACAAATATATGTATATATGTGTGTGCTATTTTGAGATGTATCTATTCTTACTTTAAAGTCATATCCTGATTGTTTAATGACTTCTGGCGCCATCCAAAACTGTCATAGCCGATGATTAAATGAATTGTCACTGATATTATCAAAACAAAAGTCTAAAATTAATATCATACCGGTGTTCCGACAAAAGTATTCTTCTTCGTTATAGTTGCTGTAATCTAAATTAATATTCATGAATATGTTAAACCATATATTTATATAAATAAATCCTATTGTCATAAAGATTATATCATATCGACCTGTCCAGAAACACCAAAATCTGCTAATTTCACTACATGAGAAAGTTAAAAATATAAGGTTATTATAATGAGCAACAGAATGAAATGTTAATTAAAATATATCTAGGTGATAAACCAATATATACCATCGCCGGTGGAGCTTAAGAGAATATTTGCCGCTATAAATGATCACATCGTCATGTCAGCTAAAATATTCATTAATGACCTAAATAACCTTTGATAACAAAATTTCCAATATGGTGGCCTTTATAACTATTCCCAACCTTTTATATCTAAAAAAACATAGCAATAATCAAATAAATAAATATTAAAGTAATACATATCAATAAATAGTTCTCAATACTAACCTCTGTGAAGTTTGTGCTCAGCATGCAGATAGTCCAATCCTTTTAATAGCTCTCGCAATATAATTGCTATGTACTCTTCTCTAAAAACACCGGGCTTCATCTTTAACGAAACAAAATAATAAGAATCATAAAATAATAAATATCTAAAACAAAAAAAAAAGCACCCGCTATTCACTTACTAAATCAGAGCAAGACCCTCCCGAACAATATTCCATGACAATCCATAAATGAGATCCCTTAAGGAATGAACCATAATATCTAAAATCATTTGCAGCAGAGCATTTAATATATCAGTTACTACATAAAATAAGTAATAATAGCGCATTATAATTGTTATATAAAATGATTACCTAGTCACATACTGAGAATCCAATTGTGAAAGAATGGCTATTTCTTGCTGAATATCTTCAATCTCATCTTCGGCATGTTCAAGATCTATGATCTTGATAGCCACAGGTATTTTAGTCCTTTTATCGAACCTGTTCACGTTAAAAAATTATTATTAAAAGAATTTGAGCTAAGGGAAGTGCAAAATTGAAACTGACAACTCACCCTTTAAATACTTCACCGAATGATCCTTTGCCTGTTAGTTGCGTACATAGTTAAACAAAATGTAAATAGAGATATTCATACTTAAAGCACGCATATAGTCAAATAAATGTTATCCAGTAGTCATAATCAAACAAATAATAATAATAATCTTTCCTATTCTATCTTGTTTCACATAGTAATCTTCTGGATCCGCTTGGCCTGAAGAGCTCTTTTAAAATATATATATATACAAGTAAATAAAACGTTAAAAGTTCATAATAATGGTTTGAAATTATCGCTAAAGAAAATTGAAAAGATAATATACCATAGTAAATTGTCGAGATATAGATTATATTATCGATAAGAAGCGAAAGGCTGACAAATTTTCGAAAAATAGATTTGAAAACTTTCATGGTTCATGTATTTCGTAAGATAAAATCGATACAACAGGGTTCCCTTATGTCAAACAAAAGCGGACCTGGGATCGACCTCCGGGCTAATCCCGACGTAATGACAAACAATCCGTATTGTCGACTAGAAGTGCGTAAAATCTTAGGAATATGAGTCCGTAGATCGATTCCAGAATCCGTTTTTGCTTGACATAAGGGAATCCGATACAACTCACATAATTTACCTGTTAAATGCGTTAAATGCTGCATACATTTTGGTACATACATTAAAGCAGTGAAAAGAATTCATTAAAGAAACTTTACAATTTTTTTCAGCCAAAAAACATACGTATAATTTCGATTTCTCACTCACCTATTAGTATCTATAAAATTATATAAATTACGAATATTCATAGTTATTATGAATATTCGTAATTATTATACGTATTCAGGAAATATTTATGAAACCTATGTATGTAATATTTATTGAGAAAAAAACCAATGTATGTATACGGGTTGTACAACATACAAATTTATTAAATTTTTTTTGATCAAAAAATCTATACTTGAATTTTTTTTTGTTAGAACCTTAAAGCTGTTTCATAATCAGAATTTTAAGACATAAACGTGTCTATATACAGATTCGTAATGTACAAATGGAATTTCCCTTATTAATATATATTTTTTGTTTTAGGGAATGTATTTCTAAAAGTTTATGAATATCTTTATGATTATTGCGAATATTCATAATTATTACCGTAAATTCTCGAAATAACGGATATCTGCGCGTTATTTCGAGCACGCTCATTGGTGTCATTTTGATTTTCTAATCGTGAAGAACCTTCTCGGTTGGTGAGTTTTTCATTGTATTAGTCAATCTTCACGATTGACTAACTATCTGCACGTGATAACCGTGAAGATTCTTCACGATTATCACGTGCAAGTATTTATTAAGAAAGTTAAAAAAAATATTGTATGAACAGAATTATTATAAAGTCGCATTATTTCGGGACATGCATGGGTGTCATTTCAAAACCAAATATATATTTTTAGAGGGCATGATTTTCGAAATAGCACCAACACCATTATTTCGAAAATTTATATTCATAATAATTACGAACATTATGAAGGTTTGTAATAAGGTCATACAAAATTAATTAATTGGCTTTCATAATCCGGCCAGGTCAAGTTTTGAAAGCTTGTAAAAATTTTTTATATGTTTTAATAAGGTCATACAAAATTAATTAATTGGTTTTCATAACTCAGCCGGGTCAAATTTTAAAAAGCTTGTAAAAAAATTTTTTTATGTTTTTAATAATTGGGTGAGTTAAAAAAATTTTTATAAAATTTATATATAAATTTTTTTTTTAAAAAAAACCGGCCGGCCGGCCGGGTCTGATCAAAAGGTTCATGTTATGAAAACCAAGATATCAAATTTGTGTGGTCTAACTGGATGGGTTTTTAAAAAACCCGGTTGGCCGAAAGTTTCATGTTATGAAAACCAAGTTACGTATTACAGCTGTTATCATTATTTCTGGAACACCTTATGACTAGTATAGGTTGTATCATCACTTCTGCTACATCATATTTTATAAAATAAATTAAAAAGCTTATTAATAATATTAAATCTAATAACTGTTATTTTAAACTATACTTTTAGGATTATATATATTATAATATGGGAAAATGTTTTTTGCGCACCCCGCATGGCAGTGCACCCTCCTAATTAACCAATTGGATTTTAGGGTTTGTTGTTTTTTTTTTAATTTAGTGTAATGTTATACAGTAATTTTGCATTTTAATTGGTTAATTTTGGGGATGCACTGTCATGCAGGTGCATGAAAAAACTGAATTCTTATAATATTAAGATTTAAAAATAAATTTATTATATATATATATATTTTTTTTTTTTTTTTTTTAAGATGAGGTTTTGTTTTTATCTTTATTATAATTTGTATTAAGAATTCACAAGGAGTTTCTTTGACCAAAGGTTAAGTTTACAAATTGTTTACAAGAATGAGACTCAAACTATAGATATACTAAGACTATCTAGTTTAATCTAATTTATTTACAATCTAAACCTACTAAAGTAGTTAAATCTTACCTAGGTTTATTAGTTAAAGTATTGTTAATTTGATAGTTAATTATATTGTTAGTTGGAGTGTTATATTTAATCTATTTAAATATCTAAATAAATGTTTTCTTTTTTGTTATTTCTATAAATAGGCAAATATTGTGTTCATCTTCTATCTATTGTTGGTTTACTAAACCACAAATATAGTTATAAGTGTATAGTGATCTAAGGTAATGTATGTATTCTGTATTGTTTGGATTATTATATGTATTTGTTGATGTGTATAAAGGTCAAGTTAATATGTTGTGTTGATGTTTCCAATTGGCTAGTTTTATACAGTATAATTTCTATATTTAGTTGTATATATTATCTGATAGTTTTATTAAAAATTTAGTAATAATATTAGTTGCAATTTGGTTAAAATTTTATGTTTTCAGATTGTTTAAATAAGTAGTTAAGAAACCTATCTTTGTAAAGTTGTGTAAACATTTGTGCTATTTGGAATATAGTGTTATAGAATGATTTATTATTATTTTATTATTAGTTATTATTATTATTATTATATTATTATTATTATATTATTATTATTTAGTATTA
>CAJVQA010002408.1:0-22026 GCA_910591915.1 Cetraspora pellucida | reverse complement strand
TTAAGAATTTTATAATAAAAATTCAAATGTTATATTGTGAGGTCTGAAAACGTAACCGATATCACGTGGCATAGATCCTGAATGTTAGATATGTCAGATATATCAGATATATTCGATATATCTGATATATCTGATATGTTGCCTATAGAGCATAAGTGTGGTATCCTAAATAGATGCGATATATTAAACATGTTCTATATGTTAGATAAAATTCATGATGTAAATAAACCAGACAATTTATTATAAATAAAGGGCTTTTTGTTTAAGGGGAAAGTAACAAGTGATATCACCAAGTTAATACATTTGCTTAAATAAAACTAAAGTATCAGACTATATTAAAAGTAAACTACCAAACTAAAAACAATCATTAAAACCACTATATCCAACTATTATTTGCCCATTATTAAATTACTAAACTGCATTTTGATCATTTGCTGTAACTCACATGACTTGGCCGATTAATGCAAGAGAAGGACTCTGACCCCAATTTGATGAATCATAACCCCAGGTTAAGGAAGTAGAAGAAGATAAGAGCAAGCAAAGGTTAATAGAAAGACAGATTAAAAGAAGGACTTAGTGCAAGAGAAGATTAGTATTTACCTATGGATAACCCACTAGCCAAATCTAACATGCCTATTTTGACTTAGCTGCTATAGGTTACACGTGAATTGGAAGGAATTAGTGACAGACTCACTGATTTGCCATGCTACAATATAAAACAGGTTAAGAAGTATATTGGTTTAGTTATATATTCTAGTTTTTTTTTATTTAGTTATAATTTTGTTTTATTTATTTTTAGATTTAGTATAAAGATAATTTAGTTTTTCTAATATGATACAAGATAATTTTATCATAATAATGATAATACTATACAAAAGAAAAAAATTCAATCTATTTTTATAAAGAATTTTCAAGAAAAAAGAAGAATGTTTCAGACATAACTTGGAACACCTTTTTCTTATTGTTACTAATTATTTTAATCTTATTTGCCAGTACTTTTTTCTTTTTTCTAAAATTTATTTATTATTATTTTAACATTTTTCTATTAAACTTTAATACTCCACAATAATACATATTCTAACATATAATAATGCATTAATACAGCCACAGACTTTATCTGTCAAGTTAATATTACCTTAACAGATATATTTCAAATTAGGCAGATAACTTTTCTTTAATGAATTGGTATTATTACTTAATAAAAAACTTGTTTGGTTCTGGGTCATAAGCATTATGGTATAATGATTTTTGTAGAATATTTTAGGATTATTATATATTTATTTTTTATGTTCCTAGAGTTAGCTTTATTTATAACAATAGAGAAATAGTATCTGAAAAGACAAAAATTTTAAAATAATTAAGTTTGTAAAAAGAATTGTTATAAATACTAAAATAAGTTTTTTAAAACTTTTTTTAAATATGTTAAAAAAATAGTAATTGCTTTATCTGTATTAGAATTAGTTTATTAAATAAACTTAATAAGAAATTGAGATTTGTTTTTAGCAATTTTGTAAATAATATAATAAAAACTAGATTAAAGATTTTTTAAATTTTTTATCAAAATAAAAGTTATATAAATAGAATTTATAAAAATTAAAATTTTTTTAAAAAATTCTATTTAAAGTTATAATTTATTTTTCATATTATCAGAAATTAGAAGGTAATATGTAAATTAAATTGATGATTATTAGTAGTATTAAGTTATATTTATTATTGTTATTATTTGTTTGATTGTTATTGTTTTTACTGTTGTTTATGAAATAAAATAAATTAGTAATTGTTATTAATATTATTATTAAGAAATTATAAGTTATATATGTTTAAAAAGTTGACTGATCTTTTAATCTACTTCTTCAATCAACTTCTGTAATAACTTTACTTAGTTATTTGAAGGATAATAATTTAACTACTATACAATTGTTATTATTATTAATTGTTTAAATTTATATTATTTGTAATACTAATATTATTAGTAGGTGAGGTTGTAAAAATAAGTTTAGATACTAATGAATTATAAGATCTAATTGATTATTAGAGTTTAAATAAATATTAGAAGGAAAATTAATATTAAATAAGTTGTTATGTATTAGTATATGTTTTATAATAAGATTTATTATTATATAAAAATAATATTTATTGTCAAATAATATTGATTATTCATTTCTTACAGATAATAGGTAGGTTAGATTTAACACAAAGATGACTATATATAATAAGTAATGTTAGATCAAACTTGGTAAAGTTTACAATACCGTTTGTTAAAGTATTTTGTTTTCAAGTTTTTTAATATTAGTTGTAGTTTCATGTTGTTTGTAAGTTTAGTTAATTGTTAAGATAAAATATATATGGTAATTATTATAAAAATATGTAAATAATATATAAATAATTTTTATCATTTTGCGCATATGCATTGTAACGCACCCATAAGATCAGGTGTTGTAACAAGAAATCAAAACAAACCAATTTGCGCATTAATTTAGAGTAAGGGCCAATGTTAAGATAGGTCAGGATTAAGTAATAATAAAATTGATTTTAATATCAAAATTTTGCTTTTATTAGAACGCGAAAAGTGGTTTCATAAGCAAAATTTTGACTACAAGTGATTTTTAGCAAAAATCGGTATTTTCTTTCGATTTCATGTTACACCTGAACTTACGATCTAATTGGTTGATCAGGTGGGTGCGTTACAACGCACATGTGCTAAATTACATAAACCTATATAAATATTAATTAATAAGTAACAAAGTTTTAAAATATGTAATTCCAAAAGTTTCAATATAAAAAATAAACCTTTATTTTATGCTAAAAGAATAGTAAAATTAAAAAAAATATAAGATAAGTGAGTAATTAGTTCAATTATTACTAAAGAGCTTATTAAAAATCTTAACATTAATACTATAATATAAAATAATCAGTTATGATATTTAACCCGCTATTATTATTGAAAGAACATAACAGAAAATAATAATATTATTCTATAGCATTGAACCAGTTTAGAATCACAATCTGTAGTTTGAAAACATGATCTATTATTCAAACCTTAATTGATATCCACATTTCAGAGTTAAATAATAAACAAATGTTTAGATAAATATTGCTACTAAAGTTAGAAGTTCTGAAATTAGGGATCCCGATTTGAAATAATAAGAAAAAACTAAAAAATATGTACTCTGAAAATTAAATTTTCATACTAATTTTCTAGATTGGACAATAGATAAAATGAAACAAGTGTCATAATTATGAAATTTAAGGTTACATCATGCTTTATTATCTAAAATTAGTACTATTGCCTTAACATCTGTAAATCGTTAACAGCTTATCATTAAATCAATATTGAATGTTACACAAGATCTACATGATAGCAGAAATCGTCTGGGTGCTGTTGGGGTAGTTCTCACAATAGTTAGAATGTAAAATTACCGTAATTTTACGTGATATTATGTAATTTTGCAGAAGTTTTGTGTCAGCCCGACCTTTTTTTGTATATCTGGTACTTTATATATAACGTGTGAAAATTAATGATTTTCTGAAATTTACGTAGAATTACATTTGATGCAAAATTGTGTAATTTATGTAACCCAATCCTAGGTGAGAGATCAGTATACTATAGGCCGAAATTAATAAGGAGTAAAAGTTATACTATACTAATCAGCTATAATTACTATAATTTCTAACCCTAACGATAATATATATAACACTGGATCAGTATGGTATAGATTCTAAAATTCGGCCTATACTATACTGATCTCAAGAATAATCGGCTGAAATTAAAAGGGAGTAAAAGTTATACTATACTGATCGGCTATAATTCATAACCTTACACTACTATATAAAACACTGAATTGGTATTGTATAGATTCTAAAATTCGGCCTATACTATATTGATCTTCAAAATTTAGTTATATATATCCCATTGTTGTTGATCAAACAATCAAAAAAGATCTACATTATCGTTATGGGACATCAGAATCATGTTCTTAATTTGTTAATTTATTGATTATCGATTTGTTAGGGCGGCATAATGATAAGTTTATCACACGTTCCTTGCATTCACATGTGTTTGATTACACATTATGTTGTTGCCTTCTACATGATAATCCCTTTAATATAGTGATCCATTCTATAAATAGAAGATGGCCGATGCTATTTCAATGATTCTATTTTTAAAAGAATGCTATAGACTTGGATTTGTTTTAGGATAGATGAAAATAGATCACCCATTCTAAAAATATAGTCATTAAATGGTGTTAAACATTAAAAGTACAATCAAAAGTCAGTGGAATAAATAGTTATTTTGCCAATGTATGATCCATTTTTATTTAAATAAATACTATAAATGCCGGTATTAATTTAAATCCAAATTTAGTACAGGTCTTGCATATTAAGTTTATGCAAACTGACAGTTAAATTTATACAGGCTAACAATCAAATTTATACATAACATTTTAATTAAATAGTTATATCTCATGATTTAGTAGTCAGAATTACAATTTTAGTGTCACTTGATTTGTCTAATTTAGACCAATCAAAAGTATTAAAATTATATAATTTTGACTATTAGATCATGATATATTAAAATTTCAGTTTGTAATCAGTTGAATAAATTTGATACACAAAACATGTAAAAATAATTATTTTTATGCTTAATTTAATTATATAATTAATATAAACTCTGTATATAAATATTTTTCAAATTATATACAATCAGATTAAAATAAACTAATTGGTAAGTTATTTTAATATTTTCTAAATTTGATCAAGTTAGTATAAGAGACCTACTCTAATCAATTGATTAGTAATTAATTTTATTAGCAGGTTGTTTTGAGTTTAGATTAAACTTTATTTGTATAAGTTAACAATTATTTTTATAACAAGTATTTACCTTATGAGTTGAATATAAAAATGGTGGTACTGCCTACTTAGAAGATACAAGAATGTTAGTATTGCTTATTTTTGAAGACTTATATGACAATTAGTATATAATTAAGACTTTTTATAACATCACTATTACGCATAATAGTTACATTTTACAAGTATCTTGTTAAGAATTTTTATTTTAAATTTGTATTTGTACTTAAACTTTTTTATAAGGTTTCATATTCAATTTTTGGCTTTATTAAGTTACAAAAATAAAAATTCAGTTTTAATTCAAGTTAGTCTCAAACCATTGACCTTGTCTGTAAGAGTTTAAAAGTTTAACCATTAAATTATAGTATTCAAATTCATTAATATTTAATTTGAATAAATTGATATTTTTTTAATGATAAAAAATTTAATTTAATTTAAATAAATTTTGTAATATATTTAGATTTGTTAATTGTAAATTAAAATTTAATTTATGTATTGTAGATAGAGTTGTTAGTTGATCTGGTTCGTATTAACAGTCTTTCAATTCATTTGAACATCATGCCAGTTCCTTTCTTTTAAAATAGATTAGGCAAACTATTGATTTAAATAATAAAATAAGGATAAACATTAGAATGGCATTAGAAAAACCATTAAATATAACAAAATCTTTCAAGAATTTTTTTTGTTAAGATACAATAAGTAGGTTTTAGGTGAAATTCTGAGTTATAAATAATTTTTTTAAAAAACTTGGAATTTATTTGGTATTCACACGCCCGATTCTGTGTTGTGTTTGGTTTGGAATCACGAGACTGAAGACTTTTATAAGGTAGCAGTTTCAAGTTACACAATAATGTATGAATAATATCATAAATCAGGAGAATTGATGCATAAAGTAACTAGAAGCATATATTTAATTTAAGTTGTATTTGGGAAAGCGCCTGAGAATATTTTGAATAGTCGATCCATCTACTCTAATTCTAATTCAATCCTGGGACCGGACGGACCGATTAATATCCCAACATGCAGATCCTTTAATTAGTTAGGGTTTATAACAATAAATATCACATATACCATTTTACGTCTATGTAGTTAGGAATTTATAAGCTTTATATGGAGTTCTTTTTTGGTTTCAAGCAGTACTAGAATGATTAAATAATTCTTTTAAAAATCATGTAATTTGATCAGTAAATTTTCACGAAAATCACGGGGCAGATCTACAAAAATTAGCCAATAAAATATGAATGTCTTTTTATGAGTCCAATTTTATACGTACAAGTTTATTATTAATAACTTCTTTAAAATTAAAATAAATATTTATTAAAAAAACTAATTTTTATACTAGGTTATCAATATCCACATCTGTGTTTGCTATGAAATTTAGAGTTAGGGTAACAGTTATAGATTGATATACCATATCCCCGGTAAAAAATATAAATATTTTGTATATAATTATTTTAATATATATATATTGGATTGAAAACTAAATAAATACGTACAATAAACAATAATTTAATAATAAAAACTTTTAAATAGGACAATAGAACAATAACACCTTGTTTTAGCACGCAAATATCTTAATAATGTATATATTTTAAAAATGGCATTCGAACATTCAAATTTTAAGTTACTATCAGTAGTATTCGATAATAATCGGCAGACCTGATCGACTAAGCATTTAAAATTTTGGTCGACTACGATCATGACTTATTTCGAATGTAAATTATAATAATTATATTTAAGCATATTTCACAAAACAATAATTTATACGTATTATATACGTGCGTCCTATTTAAATATTTGCTTATTTTATATTCAATTTTTTTTATGTGTTAAATGAAATTGGTAACAGAAAAATAAACCAATTAACTTAATTCACAGGTATTTATTTTTACAATAAGGGATTAATATATTCCGGATGTAATTTAGATTTTAATTATAATTCGTAAGTGATTTAATCAACCTTAACCGTATAAGATAATAAACGAACTGCGCTTATCAAAAAAAAATCGTATGATTTTTACTTTAAAATTTCGAAATTGGTTTTGTAACTTGAAAATAGTGTAGCCTAGACTGTTTTATTAACCGTCCGGAACGTAAAGGACAAATTCCGGTAGAAAAGACCAATGAAAATTAACTACGTACAAATTCTAAAGTTAATTTAAGGGGTGCCAGTAAAATTAGCACTAGTATACTTCCTTTATTCTTTTCTAAGGTGCAATTCGTCTCAGTGATCTTATATTTTTCCGTGAAAAAGGAAAATGAAGGTTGTGATATCACCAATTAAATAAATAGGACCCAGGTAAACATATAGTACTCAGATTAAATAAACGGCTTTAGCAGTCAAATATGGCAATGATCAGAAATTTATCGGGAAATAAGTCAATTATAAGCTTACGATTTATTTATCCCCTGTACGTACATACGTAAATACGCACTTTTACCATTTATGGGAAGTATCTTTAGAATAGTTTGTGTAACCTGGATTACAGGTACAAGACAGATTTACTTACGTTATTTTCGTGAATCAAAAACGATAATTTAATACAAGAATCAGGTAAATTTAAGGTTAGGACACATTAGATTTATAGCTTAATATAAGTAAAATTCATTTTTATCATGTTAAAGATTAATTTAAAAATTAGGTTCCGAATGTTTTTCTTTGCGCATGTTCTTTCGGCTGAATAAGAAGTCAAAATTTGAATATATTGATTGGTTGTTTCCTTTTTAGGAATTTAATTCACTAAAATAAGTGAATGCTTGTGATACAACCCCTAAAGGGAAATTAGCCAATCGGTGAATGTAAAATTGAATTAGTCTAACATGTGAGCAAATAAACCAGAAAATAAGCGAAAAAATACAAAAAAGAAGTGTTAAATCTGTCTTAGAGCACTAATTCTAATTAAACATAACGGCAATGAAATTTTACATATAGCTAACTAATTTCACGAATTTAGTGTCGCACAAATAAGAATTCCGAAATTTAACTGGAAAATCTGTGTAAATAATCTACATCAATTATAATAACCATTCCAAATGTTGTTTATAATAATTGTTAGCAAATTAATAAGCCCAATTAATAAATACAAACTATTATTTTGCAAGACAGAAGTCAAGCCACACAACACTAAAGAATGGATTGTACCACTATATAAACAGACACCACAAATCTAGATTTTTATATAAGCATAAATCTTAATAATAATCTTATATGTAATTATGTAACTGCATAATACATGTTTGGTAAATCCGAAATTATTTGCATTTATTTTTATTTTCGAGTGCTAAGTGTGATAAATGAATAATAAAAATTATATTTGAATAATATTTGGATAGAAAGTTTTTATATCTGGATTAATTAACACAAATGTGAGGAATCAAGCTCTAACGTGAGGGTAATTAGTATTTAAAGTCCGTTGGTGATTAGTTATCATTAAAATGCTATTTAACCTCACATTGGTACTAACCTAATGTTGGTCACTCACAATTATATTAATTAAATTACGCATGGACCACAAAACGTGCATGCATACATTTAATAATTGTTTTAACACAATAGATTCATCACGAAAATAATTTGTCCTGAATGGTTTCTTATAGAAATCATTTAATTATTTGGAAATATTCCATAAAAAATTGGCTAATGATTTAAAAAAAAATTAAAAGTTCGCTAATCAGTGTATCAATAAGTATTAATCGACATTAATATACTCCGATTAACAAACTTGGGCGAATTTTGTAAACATTCTCTTACATGATTGGCAAAAATTGATGTGTATATTAACCCTTAAATTTACTTATATGTCAAGTTAACTTGGCAATGAAATGTAAGCCTCTTAGTCTGCAAATCTATTGATTATATAATTTACGTACAACGATTACACAAGTAATTTAGCATGACATGATAATCAATTTTAAATTCTCCTCATTGGTGGTAATTTATTTTTGATTCTTGATGGTTCTAGTATTTGAGCATGAATTTCCGCTCAAAAATTATTCACCATCAAATTCTTTCTTAATTCTCGAAACTTATCTCGAAATTCTTATTTCGTCCATTCCTTTAATTTTATATTATTATTCCATTACTTTTATAACTTTATATCTTTGGTTTCTTTATAACATTAAAACTAATGGGAAGTGAACTTTCAACATTAATAAAAATCAAAAAAAATAAAATAAATGATGGTAATTCCGTCTCTAGCGGTGTAAATAATCATAATTATAATCGTAAACTTAGCAAAACTACGAATTCAAATACCGGTTTCCCCGTGGTTGACTGTGATTTAGCCAAGGAACAAAAACACGTTAGTTTCGTTTTATCATTGTCATTTATTCATTTAAATCGTAACTAATTACATTCTTATATATTTTTAGCATGAATTTCTTTTAAGAGTCTGGAACTCAAATTTTTTAGCTCCGGTCGAATCCAAGTTAATAGGTGGTGATGCCACGGTTCTCGATCTTGGGTATGTTTTGCACGTATTAATCTCTTTATTTGAATGTTATCTTATAAATCTTATTTTCAAAAAAAGTAGTGGTTTTGGCACGTGGATTTATGATATGGTAATATTAACTATCATATATTTATTATCATGTTTTAATTATAATCATGTTTTATCGATTTTTTCTTTTAACACATCTAATTACTTGAATTTAAAGGCAAAAGCCTATCCTCTTTCACATTTTTACGGGATGGATATTATAACTCCAAAAAAAAATATTCTATCAAATGTTAGCTTTACACAAGCTGATGTATTGGATGGATTACAATATCCAAATGGTTATTTTGATTATATTCACGTTAGAGATTTGTTATGGTATATTTCAACAAAAGATGTTCGTAATAAATTATTTCCAGGTAAAAAAAATCATTTTAATGAAATATATCTTTTCATTAATTAATTAACGCAAATAAATTTTTTTTAATGTGCATTTCTTTTATACATTTTTCATTCATTAGATTTGTTACGAGTTTTAAAACCTGGTGGTTGGATCGAAAGTGTAGAATATGATACTGTAATCCTAAATACTGGTCCTAACACCCAGTTCCTTATTGATATATGTAATTATCATTATTATTATTACTATTGTTATTATTGAATTTTATTGCTTGTACTGTATAACTTTATATCTAAATAATATTTCTTTTGATAGTGTCTAGCTATTTTCTAAATCATGGAATTTACCCTGATGAATTTTATAAAAATGTCACAAAATTATTCAAAGAAAATAAGCTTGAATATCAAGTTGAAGAGAAAGTCATACCTTTTATTGATTCGGAATTGGTAAATTTTCTTTTTCTTTTATTATTATTAAGATTTCGCATAAATTTGGATTTAATTTGTAAAAAAAAAAATATTTTTTTTTTTGTAGTCAACACAAAAATTTATCATTATCTTTAAAATTGTAAAATTCATAATTCTTGAATATACTAGTATTAGTCATGAAAAATACGATGAAGTTCTTGATAAAGTTGGAGATGAGCTTATTGAATATAAAACAGCATTTCGATCGATAAGACATATTGGAAAAAAGCTTTCGGTTTAAATTCTAGCATTATTTATTTCAAAAAAAAATATTATGTTTTCGACTGTAAAGTTCAATCTACATTCATTAATACTGTATTATCTTTTTTTTTTTTTTTTTGAGACAAATAAATCTTATTTCTCTCGTTTCCAACTAAAATCACCATAATGGGTGTTGCAGCATACAAATAGCATACAACAAATTTGTGGTTACAGTTACGGTCACGACGAAAATTACATGATATCATTGCCACGTAATTAAAAATCAGTGTCATGACAATAGATTTTGCCGTAACTAACCGAAATTAATTGACGTCCGTCATAGCTAAGGATTGAAGTCCATATAGCAAATTATTCTTGTCTGAAAGCGTAACGAGGACTAGTTCATGTATACAATCAAAATTGGTACTACTCACTTTTTACTGACACTCATTTCGTAAACATAACATTTTACCGAAAATAATTCTCCGATATGTTTTATTTTTCACCGACAAGTTTATTTCACCCATTGTCGTTAGAGTCAAGTTAGAATTAGAGTTAATATTATAAAAAAAAAACATGTCGGTGAAATGAGCTTCAATGAAATAAGCCGTTCGGTGAAATAAAATAGGTCGGCAAATTTTTTCGGTAAAATGTTATGTCTACAAAATGAGTGTCGGTGAAGTGATACGGAACCTATCAAAACAAACACTAAGGTTAATAATCATTAGAATGCTAAAGGTGGTTTCATCGACACTATCCCAAATTTTTGAAAAATTCCAGTTTTCGGGTTACACGATCGTTGCACCTGATCCCGTTATATAATCAGCCCATTACAGCTGTTTTTGCCGATTCAACAACTTTTGGCTCGGATGCGATTACATCCAAATCAAAAGTTTATCACTACTTACAGCTGTTATCATAAATTTTGGAACAGCTGGCAAAAATTAGCCGAATGATTTTTCGGCCGATCCGGTTAAGTAATTAATTTCGGCAGTATTCGGTATAATATAGACCAAGATAAAAATCGCCACCCAAAAAAGTTTCGAAAATCATGTGATATTGTCAAATCATCAATCATTAAATATTAATATAATTGTAGTAAGTAATTTTTTCTTCGATACTTCAAAGTGAAAAGCGATTGTTAAAACATAAAATCCAATAAACACATTATCCTAAAAATATACGTTGATTGCTGTAACCAAATTCCCACTAATAATAAACGTAAAAAAAATGAAAATCGAAATAAAATTATAAAAACTAATCATAATACTTTCTGGTTGTACGTTTATTGAATAAATAAAATGATTAATTTATTGTTTATCATATAATTTTGTTATTCTGAATTTTTTGTTTAAGTTACATGAATTTTTAGTGCTCGATATATTAGTCATGTAATGTACGAAGCTTTTTTGGGTGACGATTTTACCCTGGTCTATATTATCTAACCGGATCGGCCGAAAAATCATTCGGCTAATTTTTGCCAGGTGTCCCAGAATTTATGATAACAGCTGTAATCAAAACTTAACAAATCAGCAAATATTCGGTCGGTCAATTTATGTAAACCTAGGTATAGGTAGGGATTGCAAATGATTTAAAACACAATGTTTTAAATCAATATTATATTGCTTTAATAAAACGATTTTTTTTTATGATTTAAATCATCGTCATTGATAACCGGGTAAATTTTATTTCAGATTATGCGATGTGATTTTAATGATTTCATGATATTACTTAAATATAACGGCAATACTGAAATTAAAATTATCCAATCAGGTGCAGTAATTTCGATTTCAGTCATAATCAACAATGTTATAATTAAATCAGGTTAAAAAAACATAAAAATCATTAAAAAACAATTTTTTACCATTCCTGGGTATAGGTAGGGATGTTAAATTTCAGCAATTTATGTAATTTTACGTAACTTCAGAACTTTGTGTAAGATTTAGTAAATTAAAATTTCATGTAATTGTAATTTGAACACATTTTCGGCGATTTAGGAGTTACAATTTAGATCGTACATTCAAATCAAATGATGCAATAGCGATAGGGGATCCCTAATTTCTCCCCACGGTTCTAATTGGACAGTTCTCTAATTGGACTGTGTCGATTACGCCACCTTTCGTCTACCAATTAAATTGAGATCAGGTGTAACAAAAAAACAGTTTTTGAAGTTTTCAAAAATCGTCGGCAATAGTGCTGGCAGAATTTTGTAAATCTGGTACTTTATGAATGATGCGATGAAAATTACATAAACTTACGTAAAATTACATGTAATGTAAAAATTGTAATTTATGTGCTACATAAATTACATTACTTACATGTAATTTTCCATAAGTTTCAGAAAATTTACAAAAAGTTTGTCCAGAATTATTGCATCATTTGATTTAAATATCATGCGATCAAAAAATTACAATTAATGAAAATCTAATTTACCGAATATACGGATGATCTCCGATTTTTATTGACCAACGGCTGTGATTGATGAAATTCTGGCCCGCATATACATAATTTTGGTCAGAATTAATTTTTTTTTTAATTTTTTAATTCCAAAAAATGGAAAATTTTAAGATTTGGGTCTGTTCAATGATAAATTAGCCGGTAACATTTTTCACTTAATAGGCGGCCGCGATTTTATTAGTAAAATTTTGTGCAATTTTGGCCTAAATTTTTGATCGTCGAGGTTCATCTGCAACTCGGTGACTGTCACGACCAGCGAAATTAAAAATGCCCTTTAAATTAAACTTCTTGGTTTCGTGCGACAATACTTATTTGTTAGTTTGATTTTTAGAATCTTTATAAAAATTTTTCTAGTATGATCAATTAATGTTATTGGTTATGTAGAGTTAAGTTTGTAATTATAATGTTGTTTTTTTAGAATTGGCCAAATGTTGGTTTGTAGCCACTGATCCGAAATGCATTCTTGTATCAAGTATTTGTTAAATATTTCTAGTAGTAATAGGAGAGCTGATGATGGTAAATGTTAAAGAACCTCATTTGCAATTCCTAGTAGTCCTGTTGCTTTTATTTTAGAAGTTTCTTTTATAGTTTGTTTAAGTTCAGTCAGAATGATTAGAGACAGAAGGTTGTCATAGATATTGTTTTTAATGTTGTTAAATGGATTGTGTATTGATTCCTAATCCTTTCAGATAATATAATTGGGTGGATTTTTTTTAGTCCAGTTTCTAAAGTGTAAGCATGTGATTTTTTTGATTCCATTCTTGTTAGTAATTATCTTGTTGAAGGATATAATTTTTTTAAAGTTTGTTAGTTCTATTCTTTTTTTAAGAATACTATCTAGTATATGATTAGTATTATCTTTGAAGTCTGAATATCTTTGGCTTGTATAAAACTAGATTCTTTTACTTTGTTCTTGTTTTTTTTCAAAATTTTATATTTACCATATTGTGTACTTATATTGTTTTATCTGTATTATAAGATCAGGTAGATTAAGATTTAATTATGCTTGTAAAATTTGTGAAATGTCTATTTCTGTAAGAGCAACTGCCTTTAATAAAAAGTAGTTTACTCTAGTTAAGTCAATTAATAAGTTATTTGAGAGGTAGTGTAAGTATTTGTTAATATTTTTTAAAACAGAATGTAGTTTGGTTATTTTTAGTAAAAATGCAAAAAAGGGTTTAGAGTAGTAAGAGTATATAGGATATGTTTATTTATTTTTTCTTTAATTTTCATTACCCAAAAGTTCTATAATTTGTTTATATTATTTTAGTTCATGTTTAATATTTGAATATTTTGTAAATTGAGTGAATCTTCAAAGTTTTTTTTTAGTTTCTAGTATTATTTTCTCAAACAGATATATATATTTTTTTCTTTTTGTTTTTAGAATTTTTTTGTAATAAAAAGTTTGTATACCAAGTTATATTTAAAATGTGATGATCACTGCCTGAGATATAAGAAGCATCAATTAAAGATAAAAGTTTAAATGCTAATAATATATCTGATAAAATCCAGAAATTATCAATATTGCTAACAAAAGTTGGATTATGTCATGTTAATGTTTAGATGTTATGAAAGATTAATAAACTTGTTAAATTGACAATATTTAGATTTGTGAATATTAGAAGATGTTTGTCTCTAAGTTGGTTAGCATTATAATTACCTAATATAATTAAATGTTAGTTTCTAACCCTAGCTTCTGTAATCTAGATAAATAGTTAAGATTAAGTATTTTTTAGAAAAGATGAGTAATTTAAAGAAAGGTAAATTAAAATAATATAGGATTTGTTAGTATTAGAAAAAAAGAAGTCAAAACATATAGTTGTTCTTTGAAAGGTGTTAATTTTGTAAATATATAGTTGCAATTGATTGCAAACCATTAGAACAGTTTCTAAACTGATTTTATGTTGATTTGGTTTGTATGATAAAAAGTTTGAGATATAGATTTTATATAGAAGATTAGTTAGTAACTTCATTATTGAGTTTTTTAGCTTGGTTTCAGTAAGAGAAATTATATATAAGTTTGATTCAGCATAGTATTTAATTTAGGTTTGCATTTTTAGTATATTATTAATGCCTCTGATGTTATAAATAGTAATGTTGATTTTTTTATTTTTATTAAATTCATATAGGTTTGATTTATTTATGTTTTCTACTAATTGTAGAATGTTTGTATTAGAATGTATGCTCATAAGTCTTTTGCTATAGAGTCTTTCTCTATTGCAGGTATTTGTGTCTTTAGTGTTATGTTGGTTATTTCTTTGTTTTTAAAAATGTTAAAGGATGTTTTATGTAAGTTTATAAGATCAAATATATATTCTGATACTGTGTGATAGAAAAAGTATTATTAAAGAGTTTCTAAAAGCAAAAAGATATTATGATGTTTTTTGATAGAAACATTTATATTGTCAATTTTTTTTTTTACTAATATCTGTTGCAGTTTTTTAGTTATAGAAAGTAGTTTATCTAAAGTATCAAAAGATTCTAGTTATTTTTTTCAATGTTTTTCAAGATTAAGATATTATATAAAGGTAATAGTATTTACGTAGTGCTTTGGCTGCAATGCTTAGCTCTTTGGAAATTAAGATTAGTAAAGTTAAATTTATTGTTATAATTAATTTGATATCTTTTGATAGGTTTCAAAGTTCTGTATAATTGAAATTATATAACAATCTGGGATTTGCCAGCAAATATAAATAAGAAGAAGCTCAAATACATATGCAGAAGATTTAAAAAGTATGCAAATAATAGAAATTAAAAGGTTCAAATACAAGGCTCTTACAATAATACAAATAGAAGAATCAAAAGAAAGAAGCATCTCTTGGTCTATACCAGTTGATAACTATAAACTGGTAAGAGTAACAGAAGGGAAAGAAGATCACAAAGCAAGACAAAAGCAAAGGCAATATACAACAAAATTAACAGAACTGCCAAGCAGTGCTTTAGAAGTTTTACTATTATGATGCTTGAGAAATAAAGGTGCAAAATCAGTATACATTCCACTGAATAGAAATAGAAACCAAAGAAGAAATACAATAATTTCATTTGCAACAGAGAAAGAAAAAGAAACAGCACAATCAAGACCAATCATGTATAATAACTTTCATGTATTCTGGTCAAATAAAAGAAAAAAAAAAGTTAAAAGAAAAGAAGTTTCTCAGAAAAGAAGAGAAAGAAACTAGAACAGAATAATCCAAAATCTAATTCAAAAATTCACAGAAATAAGAAGAGAAGATCCAAAGAATAGAAATACAGATAAAAAAAAAAATAAAAGTAGAAATAAAAACAATCAAACTCAAACAAAAGATGCATAGAAATAGGAAACAATCTTCAAATACAAGACATAGTAGAATAGTTGGGTGATGGAAATAGTAATACAAAGAAAGAAGATCCAAAAGCATAGAACCAGAACCTTCTAGAAAAAATCCTTAAGAAACTAGAGAGAATTGAGGCACAACAAAATAAGATAGAATAGAAAACAGGAAAAGATGATGCCAACTGCTCCTAATGGTACTACAATTGAATTAATAAACATAGACCAGAAGATTTGAGAGTTTTTGCATAGTGAAAGAAGAATATTTGAAGAAAGAAACATAGAGTTATCTTCTGGCTATAACAAAAAACCAAAAAAAAAGAAAAGAAAAAGTAGAAAGCAGAGAAACAAGTCATAAACATCTGAAAAAAAATGGAAACAGGTGAAGAAAGAATTAAAAATAGCATATTACAACATCAATGGACTTAAAATAAGAGGATGGAAAATAGGTAACCTTCTAGAATGAGCAGAAAAAAAAGAATAGGCAGAAAAAGAAGAATGTGCAATAATGGGAATAATAAAAACAAACATTGCAAAAAGAGAAGAGAAATTTTTACTGCATAGTTACAACACACAGTACAAAGGATACTAGACCAGTGCAGCAATAGACAAGAAAAAAGATTCAGGCATAAGAATACTAATAGATAAAAAGTGGAAAAAGCACTTAGGAGCAATTAAAAGAGTCAGTGAATATATGTTGGAGATGTGATTATATTTTAAACAACTAGAATTAGTAGTACTAGAAGTATATATCCTACCAAACAACAAATTAATCACTAGAAAAATTCAACAAAGAATCATAGAGGTAGTAACAAACAGGAAAAGATATACAAAAGTAATTATATTTGGTAATTTTAATCACACAGTAGACAACATACTAAACAGACTACATCTGCAAACATCAAATTACAAAAAACTGCCAATATTTAGCTGGCTCAGAAGACAAAACTTTGTAGATTCATACAAAAATCTACATCTGACAAAAGAAGCATACACATGGTTAAGTCAAGAAACAGCAACAAGAATAGATTATATCTAACTGTCAGAAACACTGGCATCAGATCTACAAGAAGCTAATATCAAAGAAGCAGAAAATTTAACAGTTAGTGATCATAAAATAATAATAACAGAAATATGAATAAAACACATAATTGCAAACAATAGTGAGTTAAAAATTAAACAGAAAGACCAAACAAGAACAATATACCTATATGAAAAAGCAAAACAAGAAGACTGGAAAGAGTACACAAGAGAATTACAAAATCAGTTAGAATGAAAAAGAGTATTAAAATAACTAGATGATGATAACATAAAAACAGAATATAATACAGAATTGCTATATCAAATGTAAGATGCAATAGAAGAAGCCATTATCAAAGTAGCAAACAAACAAATTCCTAAGAAAAAGATATTCAACACTAAGTGAAATAGAAAACTAAATCAGAAAAAAACAAAAAAATACAAACATATTATCAAACTCTAGCAAATAATCAAGGAAACAAAAAGTAAGAAGAATCAAGAAGTGAAAATAAAGAAAAGAGTTGAAATAAACAACAAACTTCAAAGTATAGAGAAAAAGCTAGAAGCAATGTTGCCAAAACTACACAGACAATGGTCAGAAGCTTGGATAGATGGTTTAAAAGGCTGGCAAAGAATAATCAAAAAGAAAAGGAAAGAAGAATAGGAATGAGTACAAAGAAAACAGATAGAAGAAAACATAAACAGAAGATATAAAATGATTAAAACAAGTCAAGATCGAATAATTGCTAGCTTACTAAATAAACTATACAAAAAGATTGTCCTAGACAGATTTATAATACAATACAAAAAAGAAGTCAACCTAATATCAGAACCAAATGCAGTCCTAAATGGTTTGACAGCTCATTTCAAAGACCAATTTAGAAAATGAAGAACCAAACTTGAAGAAATGACAGAAGAATAAAAAAGAGTATATAAACCAAAAGTTTGGATCAAAAAAACCTGGTATAAGAAATTGGAAGAAAAAATAGAAAAAAAAAGAATCGAAAGAAATAATCAGAGAGTTCAAAGCAAATATGACCTCAGGTATATTAGGTATAAGCTATATATTAATAAAGCATGCAGAAAAAAGATCACAAAGAATTTTTAGAACCTTTGCAAATCTAATTCTAGAGAAAGAAGATATACCAAGAAAATGGAAAATAGCACAAATATATCCAATTCCAAAAGACATAGACTGGAGTTACTACTTAAACAATATTAGGCCAATAGCATTAATTGAGACTTTTAGAAAACTTGTCACAAAAGTAGTGACAAGAAGATTAGCCAAAGTGTTCACAGAAAGAAATATACTCAAAGGGCCAAATTATGCAGGTCTGCCAGATAATTCAATAGAGCAACTGGTACATATACTAAACATGATAATGAAAGAGACATAAAAAAAAAAAAAGAAATATAGATACTTTTGCAAGATATAAAAAAGGCATTAATTCAGTTCCACTAAAAAGCCTAGAATAGGCCCTAAAAAGAGCCAAAATTCTACAAAAAACAAGAGAATACATAAGCAATCTTTTCTGCAAACAACAACTAAAAGTTATTATAGCTTATGGTTTAACAGATAAAATAACTGCAGGGGATAAAATAGACCAAAAAGAAGTAATCTTACCACTAATTTGGCATTTTTTCTATAATCTATTGTTAAAAAGGATACAAAAAGATGAAACACTAGGCTATATAGTAGAACAAGAAGTAATAGAAAAAATATGCAGTAATAATATTACAAGTTATAGACAAGCAGCAATTGTGTATGCAGATGATACAATGTGAATCACGAACAGCAAAGAACAAATTCTAAGAATTCTAAGCATTGCAGAAGATTTTTTTAAAGCAAATAACATTGAAATAAATAGATCCAAATCAAAGCTCATAGTAATGAACACAAGAATGAAAGAAGAAGAAAGAGAAATCATATTCAAGCATAGTAAAATAAAAAAAGATCACAAAAGCAAAATTGTAAAGTCATTGGAAATTTGGCTAAACAGCAGAATGAAGAAAGCACTGGTTTATAAGAAAGCAAAAAATTAGTTAGTTAAACAGTTAAAGATCTAAAATACAAAAAAATGATGATGAGACAAATTGCATATATAAACAATATAGTAATAATTCCAAAGCTAGGATATCTCTTATAGCTAACAAAAATGCCAGAGAGAATGATTAACAAAATTTACTAACCACTAATATGCTTAGCTAAGTATAAATGCAATATGATGAGAACAGCAAACAATTGCACAATTGAGCACAAAGACCTAGGAAATTGCAAAACACTAAGTCAAAAAATAAATAAATAGCCTCTTTTCAAGACTCAATAGACAAGACAATTTAGGTGAACTAACAAGACTCAGAATAGCTCAAGGATGTCAAAAAGCAGGCCTAACAGAAGACATTTGAGACAATAAAAAGAAAATAGAAACCAAGAAGTTTTGGAAAACCAATTTAGCCTATTGAACAATAGCTAAAGCAAAGGAAATAGAAATAAGCATTAAAGCAGAAAAACCTTTATAGAAAGTTTACAGTTATGGTAAACAGATAAAAGACATGTTAGAAACAAGAACATGAATAGCAAGCAGCAGCACAATAAACAAATAGGTGTTATTATATTTAAACCAACTCATAGACATAAAAGGTGACAACCTAATCATATAAAGGCAGCTCAAGAGTCTTCAAGGCCTGTCATGCAAAGGAAAGAAAGCTAAATGGTTTAGTAAGATAGAAGGAAAAATGCTAAGAAAACAAGCAAATAAAGAAATACAAGATAATTACAAAGTAAGAAGATATAATATATAAGTATTAAAGATTAAATAGACAAAGATATCTGAAGACCAAAGGAAAAAAGAATAGATCATTTATAGACTGAAACACAACCAGCAATTAGACAAAGTAATTAAAAAAAAAAAAGATATTAACAGAACATTGGTCAATGCATACAGAAAAAGGAAGGACAGTAACAGAATTAAGGATATGCAGAGGCTGTAAAAACAGTTCAGAACAAATGACAAACAAGTGTGAAAGATGGATAAGATAAGACCACAATATGAGAATAATACCAAAGTTACTAATAAAGAAAGCTAATAATAGAATAAATGCAATATTAGAACAAATACAAGAAGATAGAGCAATAGAAGAATAGAAAGGAGATGAGATGAAGTTGCTAGAAATAAGACAAACAGAAGAATTAGAATTAGAATTGATTAAAAAACAGAAATTAAGCAGCATGATTACAAATCAGTTAGTAGAGATATTAACATAAAACAAGAAGAGAGACAAGAGAAAATACAGCTTTTATACTGATAGAGCACTATACAAGAAAAAAGGTGAAAACAGCACAGGAAGAATGGGCATCAGTTGGGTGCAAATAAAAGAAAAAGAAGATTGGCCAGAGGAAGAAACTGCATTAGGACTTGAAGGTTGGCCTTTAGCAACAATAGCGGAATTAGTAGCAATATAGACAGCAATCTTTACAGTATCAAAAAAGAAAAGTGTAGAAGTGTTTACAGAGAGCATTGCAGCATTAAGGAACATTAGTAGAGCACTTTAAAATATAGAAGAAGAAAGAGCTCTGAAGAAGAAAAACATAATATGAATAATAAACATTGTAAGCCTAATCAAGAGCAAGAACATTAAAATAGAATCAATCAAGGTAAAAAACCATAGTGAAAACAAGTAAAATAACAGAGCAAACTCTCTTGCAAAAAAAGAAGCAAATTGCCAAGATAAAATATATGCAAATAAAGTCAAATGTGATGAGATAGAGTACTATTTAGAATGAGAAAACAAGAAAATAGACATACCAGCAAGACTTTTGTGTAAAATAATAGCAAATGCCAGAATAAGAGCCAGTTGAAGAGAAATGAATCCAATACAAACATTAGAACCAAATACAGAAAATGCACTACATAATTGGTCGAGCTTTTGGAAAGAAATGAACAGAACAAAAGGAGTTTATTGTACATTAAGAAAACTTAGTACAAGAAGAGCTACAGCAATTAAATGCATAATGGATAGCCTACCAACACTTAAGGAGCTAAATAAAAGAAAGCCAGAAGTATATACAATAGCAGAGTGCCAAGTATGCCAAGTTGGAGAAAAAGAAACTCAGGCATCTTTAGTGAGTTGTAGTGAACAAAAGAGCCTATAGAAGTGAATTTAATAAGTTGCAACAGTGACAGCATAGAATAGACTCAAAGAAGAAGAAAAAAACAGAATCTATCACAAGTTCTATATAAGGCATTATTTAAAGAAACAGAAGCTGAAAAAATCACAAACAGAAAAGTGCTAATAAAGGAACTCATGATGCTAAAAGTAGAGAAAAGACTCAAGCGACTCTTAAGCAAGCAGGCAACACAAAAGTGCATAGCTACAGTAACAAGAACAGTATAGAACACCTTCTACAACCAAGTATAGAGAATATGATATGAAAAAATACAAGCCTGGAAGAAAAAGATCAATATAATAAACAAAATGAAAAAAGGTGTCTGTGCAAGAGAAAAAATAAAGAAAGATAAACAAGCAAAAAAAGAAGAAAAAAAAATAAAAGCAGGAAAGTTAGACCAAATGAAGAAAGAAGCTTTAAAGACAATAAATATACTTGTTACAGAAGGGGATAAACCTTTTTAGTATGGCTTTAAGTAGTTATATGAGCAGTTTATCTCTAACTAAAATAGTGCAGCAGGTTGCACTTAGGTATCATTAGGGTGGCCAAGTAATGCTAGACTTAGATATTGGGAAATTCTATATAATTATATAAATATATAATTTTAAGAATCTTAATAAAATACTAGCATAACTGCTTAAGGTTAAAAAAAAAAAAAAAAAAAAAAAAAAAAAAAAAAAAAAAAAAAAAAAAAAAAAAAAAAAAAAAAAAAAAAAAAA
>CAJVQA010002407.1:0-22028 GCA_910591915.1 Cetraspora pellucida | reverse complement strand
GCGGCAATTACGGCAAAAAATACGGCACGTGCCGTAATTCGATAATTTTCAAAATTAATTCTACCGCCAACTATACTCGTATGCACATTTATTTATTTTTTCTAGTTTCTTTGCTGCTTGTGTTCAACTTTTATACTCATTACATAAACTTACACAATGTTCATTTGCTTTTCTTATAATTTATGCTACCCGTTTTTTATGATATTAGATATCTTTATACAACTTCCTCCTTAGTAGCAATACTCAATATCTCAATTAGGTGCGGGTCAAAAATCCCGACAAATTCCGACAGCCAGAATTTTTAGGTAGAAAATCCCAAGTATGGGATATGTTTTAAAGTCTTATAATTTACTTAACTTTAGATAAGGGTTAGAATAGAGTTTGCTATGGTCTATGATATTTTTTATCAGTTTTTAATTGCCAAAATTTTTGACTGTCGGGATTTTTGATTGTCAAGATTTTTAGCTGTCGGGATTATGACTTATCGGGATCCAACAGTCCCAGAGTCATGGGCAGAAGTTTGTCTGATTGGCTAATCAATTTAATTATACAGGTTAGAGTACTTTTTAAAAAACGAAACCTAATCATAATGAAAAAAAGGCTGTATGAGAGGTTCTTTTAGAGCTGTAGAACTCCATAGCCAAAAATAAGATCTAATTCTCGTCCGTTTAAAAGAAGTTAGTATAGTAATAACTATATAGATTTTTTTTACTTTATTATGGTTGGTTTTTGTTTTTTTTAAAAAAAGTACTCTAAACTGTATAAATAATGTAAAATTAAGTTGAATTTATTAGCCAATCAGACGAACTTCTGCCTATGAGGTCGCACCTGTTCAAAATGATATCGAAAATTTTCCGTGTACCTGATTAGTGATGCAGTAGAATCGTCTCAATGATTTGCGTAATTAAGTTACGACATAAGCTTTAGCTAGTTACGGTTTAAGTTGTAACATTATTGGAATGATTCTACTGCATCACTATCCCTGATCGATGACCAAAAGCTATACTATGGAACCCAGTGACTATCCCTCAAATCGTCAATTTAACTATACTTATTACGATTTAGACTACAATCCAATATAATTTGATAGCTTAATCACAGATCAATCATGAAATTTTTCAGGTGCTGTAAATTTGCCCATAGGAAGACTTTCGTATGATTGGATGTTTAAATCAATTTAATTTTACATTATTTATATACCTTCTGAAAAAAATAAAACTACGAAAAATGAAAAAGAAGTATATAGGAAGTTTTATGAAAGTTTTATTAGGGTTGTAGAACTTCATTATTAAAAATATTCAAAATCCCTTTTTGTTTTAAGGAAGTTAGCATGGTAATAACCTAATTCTATCTATCTTTAAGAAGGCATTATTATGTTAACTTCTCTAAAACTAGAAATGATTTTGATTATTTTTAATGGTTAAGTCCTACAACCCTAATAAACCTTTTTATTTTGTTTATTCTTTGTAGTTTTATTTTTTTTAAAAAAAAGCACCTTAAACTGTATAAATTAAACGGCCAACCATGCGAGAGTCTTTCTATGAAAATTTGCTTGCAAGACGGTGTAAGGGATAATATTTTGCAGCATTGTGTGTCCGGAACACATGACGTGACAAACGCGTAAGCACGCTTCAAGGGAGACCGTCCTAATATGGAAATGACTTCCGATATAGTTACACGCAAATATCAACCAATCATATTGTAAATTTTGCAAATCACCTGTACACCGGCCAATCAGATTGCAAAAAATTTTGCATATTTTTGTTACACCAAATTACAGATGTAAACACGCGTGCGTACAGGCGTGTATACTTATTTCTGCAAGTGATACAAGCCCAAAAAGGAATCAGGTGCAATCTTTGTGTACCGTGAGATCGAAGGCTTTTTCAAAACATCACTGGTAACTCAAAATTTTGCCTAGGAAATCATTTTTTACGTTCTAATAAAAAATATTCCTGGCCAAATTTTACTATATGACCTTCTTTATACCAACCTTTAACCCTAGCCCTAACGCTGGTCAAATCTCACGTGCTTTTAGCGAAATTACAAAAAATTTCCTTTTTGTGCTTGTATCACTTGCGATGTGATCTTCATAATGTTTATGTGGATGCATCAAAAAGAGATCAATAAATATATACGTACGATATGATTGTTACGGATCTTTGTTAATCCGGATTCAGATAGGATCTTACAACTTTTTTTATATAATCTTCGATCTCCCTTTTCTATTTTTATGGGATTGCTCGGTGAACTGCGCGTTTGTATTTTAGAGTTCTTTTTGTGTGCATTATATATACGTAGAGGTTGGATTCTATTTACAGTTATGGTATTTGCGATTTCTGCCAAACCCATATTATATATGAATATTTTTATTATACACCCCACTATCGTTATAGTGAACTCTCGATATAGTTAAGATTCGATATAGTGAATTTTTTGAATTACGGAATTATTTAAACTTCAACTCGATATAGCGAAGTACATATAGTATTCTCTTGATATAAGTTATAGTGAAGTTTTTTTTTCAGCCCGACGACTTCACTACAACGAGAATGCGTTGTAATTATTTAATAAAGTTAATAAATATAAATAGAAAGTAGTGTTAATACGGAATTATAGAAATATCAATGCAACATTATCGTGATATTAATTTATTGTAGTCAATTTACAGCTTTTTACAGTAATTACAATGACAACAATATACATAGTTCAATACGTAAATAATAGATTATAATTTTAAATTTTCGGAACATTAAATAAAATTTACTGGTACATCTGTTCCTAGTTTAGCGCAACTAGGTTGCGCAACTAGTTTATTTATTATTGGCGTTGATTGCTTAACGCAAATAGGTTTCGGATTCCGTTTCCACTTTTACAATGTAACTATAGATTCCATTCGTAACACTGGGGTTTTAAATTACTAGTTACACGAAGTAATAGATTTAAATTTCGATGTTATGCGTGTAACTTAAACTACAAGAATGAAAAAAATATAATTTTTTAAAAAAAACGTCAAATAAACGAATGGAAGAAAGTGATAATTTATCAAGTAAGAGTATTAGTTGGTTTAAATACCATCTGACATGTGCAGAATCTGGTAGTGCAGAAGGAGCTTATAATGTTGGATATTGTTATGAGATGGGGTTTGGAGTCGAAAAAGATTCGAGGAAAGCATTCGAATATTATGTTAAATCAGCAGAGATGGGTTTTACTATTGGGGTATTTAATGTTGGTGATTGTTATCGAAAAGGATTTGGAGTTGAGAAAGACCAGCAGAAAGCGTTCGAATGGTTCTTAAAATCAGCTGAGATGGGAGACATAAATGGAATGAATAAAGTTGGTAACTGTTATCGAAATGGAGTCGGAGTGACAAGAGACGAACAAAAAGCTAATTATTGGTATCAAAGGTAGATATTTATTTGTATTTAAATAAATAAATATTTATTTATTATGTACTTATTAAAATAATTATTAGGGAGAGAAATTCAAAATCAGGTAATTTTTTTAAAGAAATAGTTTACTTGTCGCCGGCGATGACAGTGCCTGGATTTTATTTAGAGTTATATTTAGAGTTAAAAAGAGTCTTAAAATATGGTAAAATTATGCAATGAATATTTTTTTGTTAAGACATAAAAGTTGGTTTCATAGGCATAGTTTTGAGTTATTTCGATTCGAATCTTTGAATCATGAAATCTGATTGACTTGGCCGGCGACACCATTTTTTAATATTATAAAGTTATTAAATACTGAAATATAAGTAATCAAAATCCTATTAAATAGTGACTTATGATTGGACGAGTTTAAATATTAATGATGACTTAAGAGATATATTAATTAAATATCAATTGGTATGGATTCCTTATAATGAATTTGAAAATACAGAAGAGATAGGAAAAGGTGGATTTGCAACTGTATATGTTGCTAATTGGTTTGATAAAAGTCAAAATTTAATAAGACCTGTTGCACTTAAATTATTTGAAGGATCCGAGAATTATCGTGAAAAATTTATGAATGAGGTAATTTTGAATATTCATAGAATATTTATTTTAATTATGAGATTATATTTATAATTTGATTTTTTTTTCGTTGATAATAGTTTATCGCTTACTGTGAAATTGGATTACAAAATCCAACTTTTTTAAAATGTTATGGTCTATCGAGAAATAGCACTTCTAAAGATTATATTATCGTTTTAAAATATGCAAAAAAGGGTTCTTTACGTAATAATCTTCATTCTATGGTACAGATGGAATGGGAGAAAAAAATAAACATATTACTTTGTATTGCTTCAGATCTCAAAGCAATTCATTCACAGGATCGTATTCACGGTGATTTACATAGTGGAAATATATTACAACACCATTTCTATAGTGCATATATTGCAGATTTAGGACTTTCTATAAAATTAAATTCAAACCCTGATGAAATTTATGGAATTTTACCTTATATTGCACCAGAAATTTTTAGTAAAAAATCGTATACTAAAGCATCTGATGTTTACTCATTTGGTATAATCATGTGGGAGATTTTATATGGAATTCCTGCATTTTGTGATAGAGAATTTGATATAGAACTTCAGATACAAATATGCAATAATTTACGGCCACAAATCATTGGAGATCCACCAGAATGTTACTTAAGTTTGGTGAAAAAATGTTGGGATGATAAACCAGAAAATCGACCATCAGCTATGGAAATTTATGATGTTTTTATTGGATGGCAAAATAATGAAACGATTTTACTGGAATTGTCTAAATTTGACAAAGAAATACAAAGTATCGAAAGTGAACAATTGAAACCATATGATACAAGTTATACAAGTTATAAAAGCCAACCTATTTTTAAATTATATCAAGGTAATTATTATAAGTTTTTATTTTATTGAAAAATATATTAATTACTCTGTTTGCTTTTATATAATAGATAGTCAAATACATGAAATGAAAATATCTGAAGTATACGAATAATCACACCTGAATTATTAAGAAATTAAAATATCTTGGTATTGGATTTTATCATAAGTATTGTATTAAGGTTCAATAAATTACCAATATAATTCATTTATTTTACATGTGGCTTTAATAATATCGTTTATATTAAATAACGAATACAATGTTCCTTTTGATTGCAGTAAATTAATATAAACATATAAATAAACTTGTTAAGGTAATTACGAACAGCATACCTCAAATCACTTTTTTAAGGATTTTATTTTGCTTACAAAGAATGAAAATTTGTGATGGTTACATCCACAAATTTAAACAGTTATCCTAAATGTTATTATACTTGATTAATGAAATTACTTTTGCTGCCTGTTAAATTGATCAAGTAAAATAAATTGATAAAAGTAATATATGGCAGTAAATATTCACAAACTTGAATAGATTATCTCAAATACCTTGATTAATGAATGATCTTTTGGTTCATCTAACAAATTAATACAAACAAAGATGAACTTGTTATGATAATGCACGGTGATAATATCTACGAACTTGACAGCTTATCTTACATGGTCGTTTTTGCATACCTATTAAAGTATTACAGTGAAATCTCCATAAGTGCAACCTCTATAAGTGCACACCTTCTCTAAATGCACACTTAATTGTAGTTCTCTAGGTGCACGTTGTTAAAGTGTGGTCCTAAGTGTGTGCATTTGTAGAGGTTTTACTGTAAAATAGATAGGCAATGGTAAACATTCATGGACATGCGACAAAACGAACTCGAGTATGTTAATGTATGATGTTAAATATGAGCAGTTCATCATAAATAAATACTATTTTTGCTAATCTATTAAATTAAGCAAGTAGAAGAGTAATGCATGGTAGTAAGTGTTCATAAACTTGAATAACTTATTTCAGATTAGGGATGATATTCTACTTCAAAACCTGTTAACAGCGATTTTAAAATCTATGCTCGTTTAATGATTTTCTGTGTGTAACATTAAACATCTAGTCAATCGTCTTACCCATATCACAAAGTTTTTAAGCTTTGAGTGAATATATTTCGACTATCATCTGACCAAACTCGGTAAAAACGAATTGTAGAACTCAAAATTTTTTACTGAGTTGGGATAGGTTGTTGTCATGATACCTTAAAGTTTTAAAAAACTTGAAACGTCTACTCAAATAAAGTTACGCCAAATTTTTTAAACTTTGAGTTTCGGCAATCACCTAATTAAATTCAATAAGAATTTTTTTTATTTGAATTATACGGGCTTATAGTATTCAATAATTTTTTTTTTTTCATCTAATAGTATCTTTATTTACATTTTTAAGAAATTAAACGTCTAGTAAAATTTTAATTATATGATGCTCAAAGTCACTTCTCCTCAAAATCATGTATTTTTTAAAAAATCTATAAAATATTAAATAATGTAACCGATAAAAACCATTGTTTTTCACTAGTTCTATCCAAATTATCGGTAGAATATTTTAAAAAAATTTAAGATTTAAAGTTATAAGTATTTAAAGCTACTATGTTTTCAAAATTTTGGAATTTAATATAAAACATTAAAAAAAATTTTTTTTTATCCAATCAGAATAAGTATATAACATATTCTGATTGGCTAAAAAGGATTTGTATATGCCTCGAATTTAGCGCATTTGATGCGAAGTGACTTGGAGCACCATACCAATTTTTTTTAGGACTCTAGACAAAGATATCTCTAACTAAATTCGATGAATATTCTTTATATGAATTCTATAAATCTATAAAGTTTAACCAAAACTTTTCATCAAAATTAGTTGTCAAAAATAACTTTGCTCAGTTTTAAAAACTTTTATTCCACCACGTACCTATTTTAGAGGGTAATACAAACTCCTAAAAAGGTGGTCAGCTAAAGCGGAGCGAGTTTTAGAGTTACCTTTTTGATGTAGTCAGGGTTAGTGAATATCAAGAATGTGATTTATGCAGTATGAAGATTATATATTGAATTAACTTCGCTTTAGCCGACCCCCTAAAAAAGGAAACTGCCATTCAACGAGTTCATGAACATTCCAACATAGAATCCGAAATGCGAAAGAAGAAAAAGCGAAATACACGAAACTAATGCTTAAACCGACCTTGTGCACCAATTAAAAATGTCGGAAGTAAAGGTTTACATATTGGAAGTAACACATTATTTCCTATATCTCCCTAGGTTAACGCCCTAACCTTAAATTTCTATCTTGTACTTTATCCAATTTCCTTTTTTTTACCTGCAGAAATAAATAAATCGGTATTTATATTACACATAAAAACATCAAAAACCGGTTATTAGATTCTAAAATTTACTGTCAATATTAACTCATTTCATGTAATATATAATTTTGTATCAACCGGAATTCACTAACTATCAAAAATCAGCAAATATGAATGATCCAGATAGAACATTCTGGCTTGGCTATTGTTACGAATACGGGATTGGAGTTGAAAAAGATAAGACTAAAGCATTTATTCATTATCAAAAATCTGCAGAAATGAATAATCCTAATGGAATGTATAAAGTTGGTTCTTGTTATTATTTAGGAATTGGAGTTGAAATAGATAAGCATAAAGCATTTACGCATTATCTGAAATCAGCTGAAGTTGGTAATTCTATGGCAATTTTTAAAACTGCTATTTGTTACTTATATGGGATTGGTGTAGAAAAGAATTCCAAAACTGGATTGAAAAGTAAACCGGCAATTCTTAATTTATTTAATTCTTAGAGAGTAATATAATTATTAATTATATTAAGTTTAAAGAATCATTTTGTTTGCAATAGTTTATAAAGTTTTATTTAAATAACGCTTTATTGGTTTATTTATATTAATTTAGTGAGTAAGTATGGAGTGCATTAATAATCTAAGAATTCAAACCAAGTTATATAAGTTATTCAAGTATAAATGTTTACTATTTAATTTATTTAATCTACTAGAGCTAGTAAGTATAAAAGCATTTATTGTAGAAGCTAAAATGGCTAAAGCTAAAATTTGAAGTCTTGATTTGTATTTATAAAATCTGCTAAAACTATTTATACTCTTTTATTAAGAATTTTAACTCTAAATTCTGACTATAAAAAACTAAAATGCATCTTATAATAAAGTAATCACAAGTAGGAATAGGAATCGATTTAGTCGACTAAAAAATTTATATGTAAATTACTATATTTAGTCGATTTAGTCGACTAAATCTTATAGCTGATGCCTATTCCTAATCACAAGTTTAGCTTTAGCCATCATATTTAAGTATTTAAATTAAGCTGTTTAAGTTCACGAATATTTATTATTTAATTTCATTAATTTACTGTAGTTTGTGAGTATAAAGAATATTTTTTAATCTAAGTATTTAAAATAAGCATGAATTATTTATTACTATATTTAATTTTACTCTAGTCCGTAAGCATCAAGAATATTTATTAATCTAAGTATTTAAATAAGCTATTCAAAATTATAAATATTTACTATTCAATTTCATTAATTTAGAGAGTAAGTATAAAGTATGTTTATTGATTTAAATATTTAAACTAAGCTATTCAAGTTCATGAATATTTACTATTCAATTGTGCTAATCTAGTTAGTAAGTATAAAAAAGATTGTTCATTTAAGTATTTAAAACAATTTATTAAAGTTCATAAACATTTATTATTTAATTATACTAATCTAGTGAGTAAGTATAAAAAAGATTTATTAAGTATTTAAACCAATTTATTCAAGTTCATGAATATTTACTATTTAATTGTACTAATCTAGTCGGTAAGTATAAAAAAGATTTATTAATTTAAGTATTTAAACCAAGCTATTCAAATTTATAAATATTTATTATTTAATTGTACTAATATAGGCAGTGAGTATAAAAAAGATTATTCATTTAAGTATTTAAAACAATCTATTCAAGTTCATGAATATTTACTATTCAATTGTGCTAATCTAGTTAGTAAGTATAAAAAAGATTATTCATTTAAGTATTTAAAACAATCTATTCAAGTTCATAAACATTTATTATTTAATTATACTAATCTAGTGAGTAAGTATAAAAAAGATTTATTAAGTATTTAAAACAATCTATTCAAGTTCATAAACATTTATTATTTAATTATACTAATCTAGTTAGTAAGTATAAAAAGATTTATTAATTTAAATATTTAAAACAAGCTATCCAAGTTCATGAATATTCATTATTTAATTGTACTAATCTAGTTTGTAAGTATAAAAAAGATTTATTTATTTAAGTATTTAAAACAAGCTATTGAAATTATAAATATTTACTATTTAATTGTACTAATCTAGGCGGTGAGTATAAAAATTATTTGCATTTATAAAATTGCATAAATAATAAATAACTAATAGTGTAAAGCAATTAATGATTTAAAGAAATTCTAATTATGGAAAGTGCACATATTGTGTAATGAATATAATACGAAAAAAGCATGGTGTCAAGCATGTGATCCTGACATAACAATTCAAGGATGGACAAATATAAACAAAAATATTGATGATTATATAAAAATTTTTCAACTCAGAACTACTAGATATGAAGATATAATTGAATGGATTCCATTTGATAGATTTGACAATCTTAAAAAAATCGGGCAAGGAGGATTTAGTTCCGTATTTTCTGCAAACTGGTTGGATGGTATACGAAAGATTAATGGTAGTTCGGGTAACTATAACAGAGCACGTGAACAATCTAGCATCGTTGCACTCAAGACCTTATCTGATTCTAAGAAGAACCCCTTTTATTTTTTGAAAGAAGTAAGTTAAATTATATGGTTTATTAAATAGAAAATTCTTAACGTACACCAGTGTATAAAACACGAAATTAAAAAAAAAATTTGATTTGATTGTTAAGGTTAGGGTTTTAAGGTTTGTGTTAGACCAGATATTTTGTTAGAGTCCTAAAGGCTGTTTTATTAGTAAAATTTTAAGTCATATATATACCTATGTTTTATACACTAGTGTACTAATAGAAATTTTCTATTGAATATACGTATATTATATTAGACTAATGTAATTCATTTATAAAGTTTAAAAAATTTTATGAGATGCAGATTGTATGGTAGTAATCTAAAAGTATATGGACTAACTCAAGACAACAAAACAAATAAATATTTAATGGTATTTCAATATGCCAATAATGGAAGTCTTTATAAATTTCTAAGAAAAACTTTTCAAGATCTAACATGGCAGACTAAATTAAACCTATTACTAGATATTTCAATTGATTTATATAGAATTCATGAAGCAGGATATATTCATGCAGACTTTCACAGTGGTAATATTTTGCAAGATGAAAGCATTAGTAATATTATGCGATCTTATATATCAGATCTAGGACTTTCTAAAAAATATGACGAAAATAATTCAGGAAATGGTGTTTATGGTGTAATGCCTTATGTTGCACCGGAAGTTTTATCAGGACAAAATTTTACAAAAGCTGCTGACATTTATGGCTTTGGAATTATCGTGTCAGAGATGTCAACTGGACAAAGACCTTTTGATGGTTATGATTTTAATATCGGTCTTGCAATAAATATTTGTATAGGATTACGTCCAGAATTCTCCTCTGGAACTCCGGATTGTTATATTGAATTAGCTAAGCAATGCATGGATTCAGATCCACAAAAACGACCTGAAATTTGGTACGTTTGGAGTAAACTTAATGAATGGAATAAAAGCATGAAAGATTTAAGCGATGCAAATGAAATTAAAAAAACAGTTCTTAGAAGCTGATAAAATAGTCAAAGAATTGCCGATTATCTCAACAAAACACCCAGACTCTATGTATACTAGTAAACTTATCAACACACAAAAAATATCAAGTGCAATTAAAGGTATTTATTTCAACAATTACATTACATTATCGTTATTTGTTCATTTAAAGCTAATTATACTATATTAGAAACTTTGCCAAGTAAACCTACTGATGATTTTGATATTCCTTATAGTATTTAATTTTAATTATTCTATATGGATATTTAGATTATTGAATTAATTACTTTAAAAGATAAATATTTATTTATTTATTTTAAGAATTAAACTTTGTCTTTTATTTTATTTGTTTAAAATTTCATACTATGTTATCTGATAATTTTAAAGTTCTATAGATTTTATCAAATTGGTTTATAAAGGCTGGTTTGTTATAAGGCTACTTAGTATTATAATATATTTGTAAAACCATTACTGTTATTGGGTGTAGTTCGTGGATATTTTAAATAATAAAGTTTTGGTAGCATCTATAAAATCTAAATCAGAGTTTGTCCGTTTTAACGTTTCTAACTTTAGTATGTATGTAACTTTTCAAATATTTTCTACGTTACTTAAATCTTCTTTCACATGTAATTTGAAGGTCAAAAAATGATCAGAAAATATTTAGAAAAGCTGTATGACACAACAAAGATTTTTGAAAGAATCTTACTGGAGAGAATTATTGTTCTATCTTTGCGGCGTCATTCACAATTTGATAATATGTGTAAAGTTTAAAAGTAGTCTTCAATTGCATATTATAACCTTTGTATGTTATTACGCAAGTACAACGATCTCAGTTAGCAATGACAAATGCCGTTATTAGATTATAAGGCATCCTACCTTAAATTATTACATACTTCATCCTTTCTATCAGTTTTATTACTAACGATTAATGGATAGCTCTCTCTTTGAGGCGCACGATTGAGCGAATTAACATGCAAACACACACAAAGAAGATTTATTCAACGACTTTCGAATGGTTAAAGGATTCTAACATCATTACTTGAAATGGAATTTCCATTATTTTTTGTTGGTGGTAGACGACGTTGGAAGTACAGAGAAAAGTTTATGTGACACGCGGCGGCTCTTCTAAGTCACGGTATTGGTAAAACATCACATGATCTTATAGTAGTAACATTGCTATTTATTTGTAAAACATTTTTTGTTATCGAAAAATTTACTCTAATTATTGTACACTCCCCTGACAAAAGTCACTGGCCCGTAGATCATTTTTATAATAAAACATAGTAAATATTGAAATTTTTACGCTATAAGAAAGGTTAAAATTTTTATTATCGAATAAAATTTTAATTTATATAATTACAACCCTCATTGGTTATAGTTTCAGTAAAATGGTTTCTTAAATTTTTTAAATTTTTTTAAAACGTCAGTCTAATCGAGAAGTAAACCTTTTTAAATGTTTATAAGTTTTAATTATAAAAATTTGAAAAGGTTTATTTCTCACGTTTTTAAAAAAAATTTAAAAAATTTAAGCAAGCACTTTATGAAAAGTATAATCAATGAGGTTTGTAATAAATTAAAATTTTATATGATAATAGTGTTTTATTATAAAAATGATCTACAAGCCCGTGACTTTTGTCAGGGGAGTTGTACCTTATGACTATTTAATCCAAAGCAATCTGTAATGAGACTGAAGATATAATTTTTAATTACTGTACGCACAGGAAGTGTCAAAATGTTACGTAATACTGATCTCTAGTAAATGGATGAAGAGTACGCATATACGTACAGTACATACATGCATGCCGCATCGGGTTTGTGTAAACAAGTAACAAATAAAATTGGTTAAATGCTACTGCTCTGCAAATTTTGATGCAAATTTTGATGCAAAATTTAATGAAATTTACTAAACAAATACTTATTTGAGAATTCATCAGTTTATCATTACAATTTACTATTTGAAAATTTTAAAGTTAACTACGCTATTCTATAATCTGTAATTTAGCAAGCAAATTCCATTGATGTTAATAAAACACTCATTTACAATAAACAAATAACGATATATGATGCTTTAATTTTCACTCCCGAAAAGTTTTGCTGATCTGATTTTCTTGGCAGATTTCGTTCCACCCAAAATATTTATGATGATGTGATGTATACTATAACAATATCGATATGAAATGCGAAGAGCATTTCCTTGTTTACAATTATAGAAATTTTACAAAATGAAATTATCTTTTAGTGTAACGAACAATAAAATTGGTATTACTTCTAATACTAATTCGTGCAAGACAGCATGTAGCTGATAAGGTAGCAACGTACGTACATACGTGGATGAAGTAGTTCCACCGGTGGACATTCAACAAAGTACAAAAAAGATTATTACCGAATGAAACATAACAATTGCCACGAGTACCGTATACACAGAATAACATTTTTGTCCCTAATAAGGCTGTCAGAACACATCTCTGCATTTTTTTTCATCAATGAAGCGAGAAATGATTCTGAATTTATTATCCTAATAAAACATGAAGCAATTTCTCATAGTCTTCAAATCCTTATTATCGAATTTTCATATTCTCTCCATTTTATCCGCTCCTCACTCCAACATTCATAATCCGCTGTTGTCATAACTACTTATCACCCACTATCGTTTTTGAATTATCTAATTTTTCATCCCAATCCTAATCCTTTAACTTTATTCTCATTTGAACTAACATCCTCTTATCAGGTCTCACCTGGTTCATCATTTTCCACTCAACATTTTTAAATCTTTAATTAAAGATGGTTAATTTACATATTCCCAAAATTATTACGATACTTGCTCTCTCAATTTTCTTACTCGTATTAATAGAATCAACGTTAGCTAAATCGCATGGTTCAGTTAACACACAATCATCAGAAACATCTGGAACTGAATCTGTTGAATCAAAACCTATCGAAACAGAATCTTTAAAATCATCAAATCAAGTTGGATCTAAAACATTAAAAAAAGGATCATCAGAACCAAAAACTTTAGAATCAAAAACATCAAATCTAACAGAAACTGGTGTTCCATCTTGTCCTAAAACTGCATCAATTTCTAGTGGAACCGTAAAAAAATACATTATGAAACTTTCTTCACAAAAAGCTGCAGATAAACACTATTCAATGTTAGAAAATTGCTTTAATAAAGTTATTAATAATAATCATTCTAAAGGTGCTAATCACGCTAAGCATGATAACAATGTTAATAACTTACCTAAAAATCAAGTTATTCCATTCACAATTGGAAGTTATACTGGTTATTTGGCTTTTTTTCCTTCTGATGTCGCTGCAGAATTAAATAAATTGAACGAAGTTGATGATGTCATAGAAGATATTAAAGTTAAACTTGCTGATACTGATCCTTGCTATTATGAATCTCAAGATGTCTCTTCTGATCTTATATTACCTGTATGTAAATTTGAAAAAAAAATTACTTATATAATTACAACTTAAAATGTTAATCTCAGTCTATAACCTAGAATTTAGATCATATTGACCAATCCGATCTTCCATTAGATGGCTATTATAACTATCCCGGTAGTAAGGGTGAAGGTGTAACTATTTATGTTGTAGACACGTAAGCTATTAAATTACATGTTAACTAAAAGTATCGTTTATCGTTATCATTATTCATTATCCTTTAATTATTTTTTTATATATAAAGTGGCATTAATGTCAATCATAGTGAATTTGGAGGTCGGGCAACACACGGTGGTACTTTCTGTAATGGTTGTCCTGATTTTGATGATCATGGGTATTTTTTATTTCGTTTATTTTAAAATTTCATCCCATGCAGTAAATTCATACTTTCTATTTTTTTTAAAAAAAAAAAAGTCACGGAACGCATGTTGCAGGAATCGTATGTATTATTCACCACATATAAAACTAAAGTCATATTGTAAAAATTCAAAAATCAGTTTCTCAAGCTAATTTTTTAAAAAATATTGTGATCATTTTAATATTATAGGCTGGGGGTAAGTAAATGTTAATACTGTAATAATAATATTATTATTAGAAATTGTAGTTATCTGTCAGTTTATCATGATCAGACTGCAAAATAACTATTTATTATTACTATTATTATTTTATTAATATTTTCATTGTTATTATTGTTTGAAAAAAAAACGTCTAATACCTAAATTTAAAACTATTCAGGTTCAATCCATGGAGTAGCAAAAAATGTTAACTTAGTAGGCATTAAGGTTTTAGACTTTGCGGGTGAAGGCTATATTTCGGACATTATATTGGGTTTAAATTACGTAGCAAGCCAACACAATGATGGTGATAATACTGTGATCAAGTAAATTTATTTATTAAATTTAATTCTATAAGGTATTTGGATTTTATGAATAAAAAAAATGATTAAATATGTGCTCACAATAAAAATAATTTAATGTGTGCTCATCAAGTTTTACAAAAAGAATAACTGGAAAATTAAATTTTATTCATAAAATCTATATGATCCCGTATTATACCAAAGACCTATATAATAACGATAATAAAAAATACTTACAATTATTTACAATTATTTTTTATAGTATGTCCTTCACCACTACATTCATGCAAGCGCTCAATGATATAGTTAATGGAATGTCAATATTAGGCATTCATACGGTTTGCGCTGCTGGAAATTCTGCTGATGACGCTTGCCAATATTCACCAGGATCTGCTGCAAATGTTATATCAGTTGGTGCCACTAAACCTATCAGTAATGATGTTGCATCATTCTCTAATTATGGTCAATGTGTTGGCATTTTTGCCCCAGGTATTAAATTAAAATTCAGTTGATTTATTTAAAAATTGTATTAATAATAACTTTTTTGGTTTTTATATAAAGGTGATAGTATTATTTCTGCTGGGATTTTGTCTGATATTGATTTAGCTATGATGTCCGGAACCAGTCAAGCCTCTCCTCATGGTATTCTCCTATACTAGGCAGTCTTTTTTTTACATAAAATTTGATTTAATCTTTTTTTCCTAATTAGTTGCGGGAACAGTTGCTTTGATCATCTCTCAAATTGGAAATATGTCTCCTGATGACATGAAAAGCTATCTTTATGGTATAGCTACATACGACGTAATAACTGGTCTTGATAATTCATCCCCAAATATATTTTTGCGTGTTCCATATCCACCTTCTGAATGCTCCGATTCCCCGCCCGATCCCAGTCAGGACGAGGACCCAAACCAAGACCCTTTAGATTCAGACACAGACTCCTCAGATTCAGACACAGACTCCTCAGATTCGGACACAGACTCCTCATATTCAGACACAGACCCCTCATATTCGGACACAGACCCCTCATATTCGGAAACAGACCCCTCATATTCGGACACACCCCCCTCGGATTCGGACACACCCCCCTCGGATTCAGACACACCCCCCTCGGATTCGGACACACCCCCCTCGGATTCAGACACAGACACCTCGGATTCAAACACAGACCCCTCAGATTCAGCCCCCTTCAGATTCAGACCCAGACACACCAGATTCGGATCTAGACCCCTCAGATTCGGACCTAGACCCCTCAGTTCAGACTTAAACCCCTGAGATCTAGGCCATCCGTAGATCTTCCAAACACCTCAGATCTAGGCCTTTGACTATAAATAATTTAGTACAAATTTCAATCATTCGATCAATCTCCAATCCGAATTAGCATGTATTCAATTCCATGAAATCGCCAAAATCATCAGGAATATTTAAAGGTCATCATTGTCGTTAACATTCTACAATTTCAAGAATCATTATAATTAAAAAAATTATTAATAATGTAATCTATAGAGTTTTTGATAATTTACCAGATAATAAATTACGTTGATTGTTAAATCAACCTGATTTAACATTATCATCATTATAGTTCAAATATATGGGCTTGGTACTGAGAAAAAGAACGAATTTGATAAAAACATTAATATTCACAAGAAAATAATTGTCTCGTGAACTATCAATTAATATTATATCATTTTTGGTACTAATTGATTCGTCTTAATGAGACGAATCAAATGGTACCAAAATAACATGATTATGATCAATAGTTCACAAGTAATTTTTTTGATTATTATTTTCTTAGCACCGAGCTCATATTATTGTCATTTAAAAAACTTGTTGCCTAAGAGGATTTATTTGATGTGATTCAGTATTTAAAAAAGGTTCTTGGCATCTTTGCCTCCTTAATACATGCGCGTCAGCCGCTCGAATAACTAATTTATTGAAACTTACAAAGTTAATTAGTAAGTGTATTGTTAATACATTCAGACCTTGACATCAGGTTGAAAAACAAAAATTTTGGTGATTACAAAAAGTTGCGATTATATAACTATAAAGGTCAACTATAACGGCTGTGATCATAGAAAGTGACTATAACGAGTGCTACTGTTGTGAGTGGAAATGGAATTTAAGTGAGTTTGGGATTTTTATATAAAACCAGCATTTTGGGTTGATTTTATTATATGAACACCCTTACCCTAACTCTCATTTAACTAGGAGAATTCCAAATCCACTTCAATTCCATTTCCACTTACAACATATATAAGTTACATCTATTGTTTTAAAAACGCAATTTATTTCTTTTTATTAATACTACCCTAAATAAACACAAGATTCATATTTCGCATTGCAAATTCAATAAATTACAGTCAACCTTCTCTATAACGAACTGACGGATCTGGAGAAAAAAAATTCGGTAAAGAAAATTACTGCTTTCTTAAGGACCCATAGCACTTTCTACACCGAACTATTCTAAATTTTAAAAAATTTGAGTTTATTATATCCGGAGTTCGTTGTATTCGAAGTCGAGTATTCAAATCAATTGCAATGTTCTGATTGCAAACACATCACTTTAAAGAAACTTTGAAAAAATCTTAAATAAAAATATATTATAGTAAGTATCTATAAACTTAATTTGAAAATATTAATTAATAAATAATCTTTACTATGTTTGCACACAAATATCTCAATTCAAAAATCAAAAAAAAACCAAATAACTTATCTATAACACATCATAATCTTAATGCTTATTCCTAATAAATAAATAAAATTAAATAAAAAAATAATAAGTACCAACGAACAACTTGAAAAACGTAAAAACTGGATACGATTAAAATTAAAGCCGTTTAAAAAAAAACTTTAGAGTAAGAAAAATAAAATGATAAGTGATATACTTCTGTACTTATCGTAAAACAGTTACCCTTGATTTTCTCCATTACGTTTATAATGCACTGGTCCTTCACAGATGCATTTTGGCAAAAGCTCTCAATATGTTATGCCTTGTAAATTACTTTTCACGTCAAAAGCTTGTAAACCTGAAAATATTCAAACGAAAATATACAAAAGAATTGCATAAGTTCGAAAGTGCACTATTTTATGAAAATAAGTTCATTTTTTTACTTTCTTCATACCGTTGGATTCAGCAACGTCTTTGGCAGGGTTTCCTACTTCTAGAATCGTTTATAGATCCTAAGTTATTCTGAATAATAATAATAATAATTAATAAAAGAATTAATACAACGAAGAAAAACAAGGAAAAGACCAAGGATGCACACGCTTCCAGCTGCCAAGAGAAGACAGATAGGAGTAGATATTATCTTTAACCCCTTATTATCTGCATCCTTATCTAACAAAGTTTTTTTTGTCAAAGATCGTAGCTTAATTTTTCTTCCAGAATCAGTAGGCTTTGACTACGTTTGTTAAATAAGGTCTCACAGACAAGGTCAGAGGGTAATTCTTCATGTAAAATTCTTATCCCTTTAAAATATTAAGATTTCGGAAAAGCTTCTCATAAAAAAAAAAGTTGCTTAACTGTTAAGTATATAATATAACTAATGATGCGCGATTATTGATTACGCGACATAGAAAAACATTCATAATTTTTGAGCAAGAGGGACCGTCCCAAATAAGACATTTGTGTTACATAATATTCCGATCTTGCATAATGTTTTTAGCCAATAGAATTACGAATTTTAATAATATACAAATAATTCGAAATTAATATTTTATTAGCGTCGGGAGAAAACTATGTTCCACTTTCAGAGCCAATTGCGGTATTTTTTTAATTCCTTGCTTAAATCTCAAAGATTTAATTGTAATTATTATGTCATAAATAGAGATAGGCAAGACAATAATGTAATAATTACTTATTCTTTGTCCCAGTACTTACACATATTATTACTAATTATTACCTATGACGAATAATTATTATCATGTTTTGTAAATGTAATTTGGAAAACTCAACGATCTGCTAATCGGTCGTGACTTGCTTATATCACAATTCTTTATTTATTATTACTTATTATGCAAGAAAAAATAATCAAAAATTGTCGAATAATTATTTATTAAAAATTTTATAAAAAAATCACAAGTTTAAAAATGTATTCTTTGTATGCTCTAATAAATTATCTATTGTTGTAACTAGGAATGTCAACAATCCGGTCATGACCATGACTGATACCAGTTCGGTCACAAATTCTGACCGACCAAACCGATTGTTTGACCGATACTATATTTTGTGTAACGATCTGTAAAATAATTACCATGATACAAAAATAGATTTGCTTATATGGATTGTGCCGTTATATACAAATTTAACCAAATTAGCTAAATGATATTTAATGAATAAATGCATATACCAGGACCAAAATACGTAGTGTATGGTTTACAGGCAAGTTAATGTTTCTATACAATTCTTAGCATTTGATTTGTCCGTGTGACTCTGTTCGTCACATATTGTTATGCTTTGCCTATTTTTCACGCACCATTTTTCATACCTTATATAAGTGCAATAACTTGTGTACACGTAAATGTATATTATCTTAAATGCTGTCTCAATATTTAATGTGACCAGTACTACGTACCCTTCATGTGTGCAGTATGACAAACGAAAATAAAACTTGGAACCAATATTATATTTATTTAAGGTTTTTGATCTTCTTTAGTATAGGTGAGAATATATAAATTATTGTAAGATTATAATATATAAAACCTATCCAATTTGAGTCAATTTATATTGTAACTTTAACTCTAATCTTAAATTTACTTAAATTAATTCAAAATAATTAATTTATATATATTATAATTATATAATAATCATATTTGCTCACTTATACTAAAGATCAATCAGGTTTTTTTTCTTAATTGTTTTTTTTGATTATAAGTCAAAATTTATATTTATCTTTATTATTAAATTTAATTAAATTTATTTTACAGTATAATAAAATATTACATTATTAACTATATATTATATTATTATAGATGATATAATTTTAATATAAACTTATTTCATATTAGTTTATTAACTTTAAATCAAAAAAGAAGATAATGATCCTAGTGTAATAATTGGATTGTAACTCTCCAAGCAGTAGGTCTAGAGTTCAAATTCTACTAGCAGTAGAATTTTGAAAAATGATCTTATTTTAGCAACTTGATTGAAGTATCTAAAGTTATAATTCTGTAATTCTGATTGTACTAAGACTAATTTTGGGAGTATGTAATATCATACAAATAAATTTGTAAAGTATATATTCTATAAGAAATCCTGTTTGAAAATTCTAAATAGAGAGATAATATAATCTTTAATAATATTATTTATAAAAATCTTGATTCAGAAATAAAAACCTGAAATAGATTATCTGTATAAACAAAAATCTTAGATAAAGAGGTTTACCAATCTGATTATCAGTTAAATCAGATATAAAGTTATATTATATAAAGTTAACTGGATTAATAGTATAAAAGAATTTGTAAAGTTATACAAGATACTGGTAAGATTATAAAAAGGAGTAGTAGAGTTATATGAATTTTATAAAAATATAGTAGTTTAAGAGTTACTCTAACTACAAGTATTGTTCTTAGTTATAGTAATATTAGATTAGTTAGAAATTGGATAATAGAAGGTTTCAGTAGGTTTAGCATAAGATCAAAAGTTTTTATATAAGTAAACTGCTTTAAAGACCTAGTAATTATAGTATATTTATACTAATAAAAAATTAGAACAATTGATAGAATAAGTAGATAGATAAATATAAGAACTAGAGTATTTAAATAAAGAATTCACAAGTAGATTCTAGGTATGATAACTAGTATAATACCTTTAGATAAATTACTTAAATTAGACAATAATTAAAGTTGTACAAGTAACTAGTTATATACTCTTTTTATAATTACTCTTTATAGCTATTATAATATAATCATAAAGCTAAAACATACTATTAATAAAAGCCTGGATTACAAGTACTTATTTTTTTTTTTCCTTAAGCAATTATGCTAATACTTTATTAAGATTTTGAAATTACATTTGCAATTATATAAATATCCTTAACAACTAAGTCTAGCATCACCTGGCCACCTTAATGGTACCTAAGTACAACCTGCTATATTATTTCAAGCAGAAATAAGCTACTTGTCTAACTATTTAAAGTCCATAATAGAAGAGTCTTCTTTCTTCTATAACAAGTCCCAAAATTGTCTTCTGTGTTTTTGTTCTAATTTGTTCTTCTTTTTCTCTTATTTTCTTTTTCTTTTTTTCTATCTTTTGCTAATTTGCTTTTTTTCCTTTACATGATTTCACTTTCTTTTTTCCTTCTCCTCTTTTTAACCTACCTGTTATTTTTACTTTCTTCTTTCATTTACTGATCTTCTCATATCAGACTCTTCATACTTGTTCATAAAATATATTCTAGGCCATATTTGCTATTATGCTTACAAACTGCTGTCTTGACTTTATGTTTAGAAGCTGTCATAATCTATTTTGTGTTTTTTTTGAAATTAGACTTTTAATTAGATCCTCTCTCATTCTCACTTCTTCTGTTTTAGTTTTACTAAAGAGTGTTGTATATAACACATATGGAGGAACTTGGATTTTTTCTTCTTCACTAAGTCCCTTCCAGGCTGTTGCAATGGTTACTTTTTGTATCCTTTTTCAGTTTCTTTGTTCTTTGCATGCTGCTAAATGCATCTGTATTTTTTTAACTTTATCTTTGCACACTTGGCATTCAGTTATTGTATACACATCTGGTCTTCTTTTGTTAAGTTCTTCTAGAGTCGAAAGTTTGTTTATTACACATTTTATAAATGCACTTCTTCTGGCACTAATTCTTTTTGTTATACAATATACCTCTTTTGTCACCTTTAGTTTTTTCCAAAAAAATATCCAATCATATATCATAACTTCTAATTCTGGTTTTAATTCTTTAATTGTTTTTGTTTCTCTTCATTCTGCTTCTAATTTTGCATTTGTTATTAGCTTATATAACAATCTTACTAGTATGTCAGTTCATTTGTTTTCCTACTCTAAGCAGTACTCTACTTCTTTACAACTGACTTCTTTGACCTGTATTATT